>PVKM010038601.1:0-14059 GCA_004027735.1 Carollia perspicillata
GTGGGAGGTGATAGAGACAGGGTAGTTGTGCTTAGGACTGGGAATGTGTGCGTACTACCAGAAGACAGACCTGCAGCCTGTCACCTGATACTTACAGGGCCAAACGTGAGACCTAGGTCAGGGAGTGGGAGGGTTTGAAAATGGCCGTGGTGCCCCCTGGCAGCCACTGTTTAGAGCCAGGGAAGGATCTACGATGAAGATGCAGAGCAGTGCTAGGGGGTCCAATGAAGCCTCCATCCGTGGCAGACCAAAGGTGGGAGCTTGAAGCTGTGGCAGTCAAGGCAGAAACGGTTTAAAATAGAGAAGTTCAGACTGGGTAAAATAACATTAACGAGGCAGGCCAATCCATGGCAGGGATATTTGTTCCTAGAGTTTTTTTCTTTCTTTTTAAAAAAAATTCTTCAGTGCAAACCCAGGCCTAGACATGGAGGCCTTCTGTCCTTTCGCTAATGGAGGGGAGGGAGGTGTGGCATGACAGGAGGCAGAGCTGAGGCTGGCACTGTTGGAGTTGGGAGTGTTGTTGCTGTTGGCGGTGTTGATTGTGGAATTTTGGTTCCTTCACTGTTCTGGTGCACTGTCAGCCTCTGAAACAATGCCGGACATCTAAGTGTCCTCCTTCTCCCTTAGAGCTTTACAGATTCCAGACCTCTTTCCATAGAAATGGAAAAGCCCTCTTCTCTTTCCAGGCTGGGATTAGATGGCTTGGTTCATGTTGGATTCTAGGGGGGGTTTTTGTTTTCGTTTTAAATACTTCCCTGACTAGTTCTTTTTGACACTGGCAAGAAATCTTTAAAGTTGACGATATATTTAAAAGAATATTAAGGATCCCTTAGATACCATGTCCTTCTTCCCATCTTTGTTCACCTGATCTGCTTACCAACCTCAGCAGGCAGGTAGAGCAGGCATGACCCAAATTTGATGAATGAGGAGATATAGATTCAGAAAAGTTAGGTGATGTGACGAAGGACCCACCGCTGTGGATCACATAGCTTCTAATTGTGTGCAGCCAAGATTCCTACCTGGATCTTCCCACTCAAAATCCAGTGCTCAAATTGAACAGACAATAGCCAGACTTTATCACTCAGCCTGTGAAAGAAGAGGAAGCAAGAGTGAATGAAGGGAAAGACAGTAGATGATGCTGGATAAAACACAAGCACAAACACTCTGCATTTGTAGCCTCCCAATTTTTATTGCAGGGCTGAGACCTGGTTCTTAACTGTTCTTTCCTTATGCCTTCTGTAAATATTCCCAGCATTTACCATGAAACCCTCTCTCTGAAGGCTACAGGGCTGTTGCTCTCTTCTGCAGAAACCCTGCTGCTCTCTCATCTCTGGAGACTGGCTGTGCCCTTAGTGACTAAGAATCCCCCTGTGGACAATTGGCGATTGAGGGACAGCTGGCTGCAAGGGGCAGTTCATCATTGTGCGTCACGACTGAAGCCTGGCAGTCATTAGGATTCATTATAAATTACTCAGAGTGCCTGGAATCTCATTTAGTTCTCACTCCGAAGCTGGAACATGCTACCAGCTGTGGGTCTAGGGTTTTCCCTGAAGAATTTATCTAAGCATGGGGGGAAAATAGGTCAAATGATCTGATGATGAATAGGGGAGGGTAAAACAGAAAGGCTTGTTTCTCCCTCAGAATAGATGCTCTGAAGATACCATCGGGGAATTAATTAGAGCTGTGGGCACATGTTAGGCCTTGGTACCTCTGATGGGCCGAGGAACTCAAGAGTATCTTTGGAAGTCATTGGGAAGAGGGACATGAACAGAGAAGGGAGAGAAATAGCCAAAAGGGGACTGAAGGAGAACTGTATGTAGTACTTTATGACCTTCAAGATCTGGTCCTTGATTGCCTTTTTTGCTTCAGCTACTACTGACCGTTCACTTAATCCTCTGGACCTTTGAGCCCTTTGTTCTCTTATCTCAGGTGTCTTCCTTTTCTCCCAGCTTTCCACCCATGGAAACGTACTCATCTTTCAAGGCTGAGCCCTATCCTGTGGGCCACGCACTTTCCTGTGGATCATCCCCTCCCAGTTCTCACAGTAGCTCTATGAGACCGGTGTTGTTTTTATTGTTTTTTTTTCTTCAGATAAGGAAATCGAAGCACAAAAAGGTAATGCAACTTACTCAAAGGCACAGTTCTGGTGGGGAGCGGAGTGCTCCAGCTACGGCTCTTCTCTGTTGTACTGAACTAGTATCGTACTGGTGCTCCCTTCCCTTAGACTGTGCTACATCTGTCTGGAAAAAGTCCAGCCATTGTTACTGTAAGAAGAATGGCTTGCATGACATTGATGTAACCTGGCAGCCAGGGAGAGTAGACTGAAATACACATGTGTGAACAATGACGACTTCACTGTACTAGTCTGGGGGGGGCCGGGTAGACACCATTGAGTGAGCATGTGTACTGTGTGGCCTTCACATTCAAAATGACTGAGCAAGGAAAGCAATGAATCTGCATCAAATTCTGCATTAAGCTTGAACATTCCTCTGTTGAAACTATTCAGATGATTCAGAAGGCTGCAGCTATGGGCAACTGGTGATGGGCAGCTTCTACATGACAATGTGCCTGATCATGCATCACGTTTCATGCAGAGTTTTTTGGCAAACCATCAAATCACCTAGGTGATGCAGTGCCTGTACAGCCCAGATTTGGCACCCTGAGACTTCTGGCTTTTTCCAAAACTAAAATCACCTTTGAAAGGGAAGAGATTTCAGGCTGTCAGTGAGATTGAAGAAAATACGATGGGGCAGCTAATGGTGATTGGGAGAACTGTGTGAGGTGCCGAGGTGCCTACTTTGAGGGGGACTGAAGCATCATTGTCCTATGTATGTTTCTTGTGTCTTGTATCTTCTTCAGTAAATGTCTCTATTTTTCATAGTGCATGGCTGGATACCTTCTGGGCAGACCTTGTATTCCTGTACTGGCCCTGACACAGTGCCAAAATAGTCACATTTGCCTTCTGTGTCTGTGGCCCTTCATCATGTAGACCCTTTTCCTGTCCCATATTGATGTGATATGGCTTCTCCATGACCGACTGTTCATTCTCACCCTCTTATGTTCTTCCTTTAGAGCTTTTTCTAGGACGGGAACTGGAAAGTTTTCCTATAAAGGAACAGGTGGTAAATATTATTGGCTCTGAAGGCCAATTAATCTCTGTCACAGCTACTCAATTCTGTCACTGTAGAGTGAAAGTAGCCATAGAAAATGAAAAAGGGAATGAGTATGGCTGTGTTCCAATAAAACTTTATTTAATTACATTCAAATTTGAATTTCATATAATTTGCATATGTCACAAATATTTTTCTTCATGTGATTGTTTTCCATCATTAAAAAATATGAAAACCACTTTTAGCTCAGGTCGTACACCAATAAGTGGCAGACTTTGGCCAGTGGGCCGTAGATTGGCAACCCCTGTTCTAGAACTAACTGGGTAGTAATCATTTACCTTTTGGTAAAATTGTCACTGCGGTGTTTCTCTTGGAAGCACTGACAATTTAAACCTTTAACTGCAGGTGGAAGGCTTTGTCCCTCCTACAGGGATTTGGGCAGCTGTGGCTGGGATGGGGGCGGGGTGGGAGAGGTGATGCAGGGGGAGAGCTGCCTCTGTGTAAAATAAGGTCAGTCCTGCTGGGCTCCTATTGTCTCTTCAGTGAAAATGGTAGATTTAAATTCTATATGTCATTTATCTTTGAGCTCTCTATAGAGAAAAAAGGTCTTGCTTTGGTTTTTGCAAAAATACCAGGCTTAGATCTTTTTGTGTGAGCTGTCATCAGCCATTCTGATTGTTGATCTTATAAATTCATGCTTTTTAGTGCTGGCAGAGGGATTGCTTTTGTTTCTGAACAATTTCATGAAATGTTCCTTTCAATAGAGACTTACATTGAATTTTACTTTAGCTCTGTTTTCCATGCCAACTAGATTTTAAAGACATGGGCCACAGTTTTGGAATCCTTTAATGGGAGAGCTTCAGGAAAGGGTATGATCAACTGCTGGCCGTCTTCTTTCGGCCACAAAGACCACACGGTCGAGCCCTCTCCATTTGGTCTCCAGGTGACCCACAGTGACCGTGCATTACCTGAAACATGGTCGGCGATCTCTAGAGTGTCTTGAAGGGCTTGCCTTTTACCAACTCTTGGGTGCATTCTAGAGTGAAAACTTTCATAATATGTTATGCCTATTTGTGGAATTTGGAAAGAAGCATAAGCAAGGAAGTAGAGATTTAAGAAATCGGATTCTCACTAGTACTCAACCTGTCTTCCACTCCCTGCCGCCCCCGCCCTGTGTTGTAATTGAGGAAGCTTACTAGGAATGCTGTACCTAGGATAGCAGGTAGATGCTTGCCTTAGACACTCACCCCTTGAGGTGACCATTCTGTAGCCCAATTGTTCAATAAATTTCTGCTTGATTACACTAAGGATTACTAGCAAAAAGTAGTTGCTTGCTATTATTATTTTTAAAGTAAGTTTAGAGGATTCTTCAAGTATATTAGATACATATCATGTTACTTACCAGTAGGGCTTATACTCTGGCTATTTCTATTCAGAGGCAGTACTATAGTAGTTCCATTGTACTAAAGAAATAGAGCTAGCAATTATTCAATCCTTTGAAATGATTATACACGTAGACTGCAAACACATGGAATTTATCTTAAATGAACGGATTAGTGCTCTGGAACTTTGACAATTATGCTCTAGGAAGGAAAGTATTTTCAACGAATTTTATGACCCTTGATTATTTTTAAGTTATATTTTCAGACAATTAGGTAATATTGATATGTTTAGGATTTATCACAAGATTAAAAATATTTATTTTGAAATAGTTTAAGACTCACGAGAAGATGCAACAATAATACAGAGTTCCATTGTGCCTTTCAATGAACTTTCCCCAACGGTAACATCTTATGTAGTCCATAGTACATTGTCAAAGCCAGGAAACTGACATTGGTATAACACATTAACTCGAATATAGACCTCACTTGAATTTCACCAGTTACTACATGTGCTTTTTGGGGGGGTTGTCTAGTCTATGAAATTTTATCATATGTTTAGATTTGTGGAACCATCACCACAATCAGCATGTAGAACTGTTCTACAACTTTTAAGAGACTTCCTTAAGTCACCCTTAGTATAATCACTTTTCCCTCATAAGTTTTTGTTCAGACTGTTTTTTAAGATGTGAAATTAGCAATTAACGCAGAGGTAGATTTTGGGGAAGTGTTCAGATTTCACTTGATTTCCATAGTGGAACATCTCGAGCGAATGAGAGAAAAAGAATGGAGAACCGTATTCAGGTTGTGAACCCTCTGCATTTCCATCTACAATCTTTTTCAAGATAACTGTATAAGGTGTGAGGTGGGGGTTAAGGTTCACTTTGTCCCATATGGGTGTCAAGTGGTTCCAGTGCCACTTGTTGAAAAGACTATCCTTTCCTTAAATTGACTCAGCTCCTTTGTCAAAATTCAATTCTGTACTCTATTCTGTTCCATTCATTTATAAAACTACCCTAAGCCAACCCCACACTGCTTTGTCCCTGAAACCTTAGAGTAAGTCTTCAGATCATGTAATAAAAGTACTCCAACTTATATTTCAAAATTATTTCACTACTTTAATTTTATTTATTTTTTCCAATTTTATTGAGATATACTTGACATTGTATTAATTTAAGGTGTACAACATAGTAATTTGATATATTTATATATTGTGAAATTATTAGCACAAGTTTATTTAACATCTATTATCTTGCACAGTTACAGATGTTTTTCTTATGATGAGAACTTTTAAGATCTACTCTTTTAGCAAATGTCAGATACACAACATAGCACTGTAAACTATAGTCACCATGCTGTCCATTACATCCCCAGAAATTACTTACCTTAGAAATCAAAGTTTGTACCTTTTGACCATCAATCTGTTCTCTGTTCCTATGAGTTTGTTCTGTTTTTTTTTTTTAGTTACACAAAAGAGATCATATACTATTTGTCTTTTACTGTCTGACTGATTTCACTTAGCATAATGCTCTAAAAGTCCGACCCTGTTACAAATGGCGGGATTTCCTTTTTGTGGCTGAGTAATATTCTATTGTATATACATGCCACATCTTTTTTATCCATTTATCTATTGCTGGATACAGATTGGTTCCACATCTTAGCTATTGTAAATAATGCTGCAATAAACATGGGAGTACAGAATCTCTTTAAGATACTGGTTTCTATTACATAGCTATATACTCAGAAGTGGAATTGCTGGATCACATGGTAGCTCTATTTTTAATTTTTGAAGAAGCTGCATACTATTTTTCATAATGGCTGCACCAATTTATATTCCCATCAACAATGCACGAAGGCTCCCTTTTCTCCACCTCCTCCTCAACAATTGTTATTTCTTGTCTTTTTGATGACAGTCATTGTAACAGCTGAGAAGTAATATCTCATTGTGATTTTCATTTGTTTATCCTTGATGATTAATGATGTTGAGCACCTTTTCATATACCTGTTGGCTGTCTCTATCTCTTTTACCTCTTCAGGTCTTCTGCCCGTGTTTTAAATTGAATTGTTTCCCTGGCTGGCGTGACTTAGTTGGTTGGGCATCATCCTGCAAACTGAGGGGTCACAGGTTTGATTCCTGGTCAGGGCACATGCCTGGGTTGTAGGTTCAGTTGCAGGTTGCAGGTCCCAGTTGGGACGTGCGCAGGAGGTGGCCAATCAATGTTTCTCTCACACTGATGTTTCTATCCCCCTCTTACTCCTTCCTTTCCCCTCTCTCTAGAATCAGTAAAAGAAAAAAAATAATAAATCGAATTGTTTGTTTTGGCTATTGAGTCAAGTGTTTTAAAAATACATGTTTTGGGTATTAACCCTTATCTAAAATATGCTTTGTAAATATTATCTCCAAGTTAGCACGTTGACTTTTTAATTTTTGTTGATGGTTTCCTTTTCTGTGCAGAAGTGTTTTGGTTTGATGTGGTCCCACTTGTTTATTTTGCTTTCGGTGTCAATTAAAAAAAAAATACTACTGAGACCAATGTCAGGCAGCTTACCCCCTATGTTTTCTTCTAGGAATTTTATGGTTGCAGGCCTTACATTCAAGTCTTTAATCCATTTTGAGTTGATGTTTGTATATGGTGAAACTTAGGGGTCCAGTTTTATTCTCTTGCATGTGGCTTCCAGTTTCCCCAGCACTTTTTATTGAAGGGACTATCCTTTATGCATTATATGTTCTTGGCTCCTTTGTTGTAAATTATTTGACTATATATGTGTGGGTTTATTTCTGGGCTGTTTATGCTGTTGCATTGATGTATGTATCTGGTTTTATGTCAATACTCCATACAGTTTTGATTACAGTAGCTTTATAATGTAGTTTAAAATCAGGACGTGTGATGTCTCCTGCTTTGTTTTTCTTTCTCAAGATAATTCAGCTGTTTGGGGTCTTTTGTGGTTCCATACAAATTTTATAATTGTTTATTCTGTTTCTGTGAAAGGTGCTTTTGTAACTTTGGTAGGGATTGCATTGAATTATAGATTGCATGAGTAGTGTGGATATTTAAAAATATTAATTCTCCTACTCTCTGAGCATAACATATCTTTTCTTTTATTTGTGTCTTCAGTTTCTTTTATCATGTTTTCAGTGTTCAGAACTTATTTTGGTTACTTTAAGCCTTTTGACTTTCCATATAAATTTTAGAATCAACTTGTCAATGTGTTCAAGAACTTCCTGCCCTGGCTGGTGTAGCTCAGTGGATTGAGTCAGGGGGTTGCTGGTTCGATTCCAATCTAGGGTGCATGCCTAGGTTGCGGGCCAGGTTCCCCATAGGGAGGCAGCCACACAATAATGTTTCTCTCCCTCTCTTTCTCCTTCCCTTCCCCTCTCTAAAAATGGATGCATAAAATCTTAATTAAAAAAACAACTTCCCCAGGTTTTCATCTGCATTGTGTTACACTATGGATTAATTTGGGGAGAATTGGCATTTTAAGGATACCAAGTCTTTCAATCTATGACCACAGTATGTCTCTCCATTTACTTAGATATTCTTTAATTCTTTCAGCATGGAGAATTTCCTTAGATTGTGTAATTACTTTTTAACCATAATAAATATTCTTTATGTTAGACTTCTCATTTATGATCTGCTGTGTGGTTTCTGTCTCCTGATTGGACCCCAACTGCTACACAGGAATTACTTGTAAGCACTATTGAGACTTCTATGACCTGTGGATTTTCTTCTCATTTTCAAGAAAGGTAGGAGACATTGCCATGTATTCAGCCAGTATTTTTTCCTTCCCTCCTCACTCACCCCTCTTCTCATGCATTTTTACCTGGGATTGAATGGAAGTGAGGGAGAGGAAGACTAGAGTGTGTTGAGTGATATTTCTGCCAGAGCTGAAGTTAAGCGAACAATACGCCAGGAGCACCGTTTCTTACGTCGCCCGAATGAGCAGCTCCAGCTTGACCTTTCCAGTGTTTCATGGTGGTTAGCAGTGGGCTTAGACTGTCTCGAGGTACAGTAATCACAGGATATAATAGAATCCCACTATTTTGGTGCTTAGAATAGAGGTACTGTGATCTAAAGATGCATGGATGAAGTATCCAGGCTAATTTAAAAAGAAAAAAAAACAACCTGGTTTAATACGAGCAACAATTCTGATTTTTAGATTTGATTTTGATTCCCACAGAAAAGGGGGAAAAGGATATTTCTTAAATTACCAGCATGAACGGAAACAATCCTGCCATATTTTTACTTCCACACGGTTGAAGAAAAAAAGCCCCCAGATGCAACCAACCAACTAAACGACGGAACAAAATCCCATCAAAATTCAGGAAATTTTCTCCATTTCAGCTAAGGCCTTTGGCATGAATTTAAATTTAGCTTCCCTGGGAATTTTGGAAAACCATTTTTCTTCATTGTTTTTGTAGCCCTGTGAGGCAGAGATATAACTTCCCCAAACAACACAGCAGGAAAAGCAACTAACAATTCTCTGGATAATGCAAATGAATAAAAATTGCCAGAATTATTGCAGAAGTGCTAAAAGCCTTACTCTGATATTTTATACACTATTCCTAGACTTTAGTCATTCAGGAATGCCTGTTTTAGCAACACCAGCACACTAGGGAACAAAGTTTGTGGAGAAAATAAATCACAGAGAGGTTAGTCTTCAACTTAGAAGTAGATCATATTCCAGGTGTTAATTTGTAAATCAGTTAGACTGGAAATACCCTTTTCTTGTGGAAAACAGTTTGATAAAAGATGGTGTGATTTCCTGGCTTATGTCATCAATTTTTCTTTGCTAAAAATTACATTATTTTTCCTTCATTAGAACACGGTAGTGTATTAGCCACCACTTACTATGAATTGTCCCCACATTTAGCAGCTTAAGAGGACAATCATTGTGTCACAGTTTTAGGGTCTGGGACCTGGGTGTGACTTAGCTGGGTTCCTCTGGGCCGGGTCTCCTGGGAGCCCGAGGCCTGCAGTCAGACGAACTGGAAAGCAGGCCTCCCCCAGCCCAGCCTTCACAGGAGACTGCAGCCCCTGTGAGCACTGTGATTCCAGCCTGTGGGAGACCCTGAGCCAGAATTACCCAGCTTCCCTTTCTCACCAGAAATGAGACCACTGAATTTAGAATGAACCTGCATTTATTTAAACAGGCATTATTGTGTAATGAGGGATTTCCTTCTCTCCTCGTGGGGAGGAACCTGCTTTCCACAGTGACCGGTAAAGTAGGGATTCCTTTCTGTAGTAGAGTTAGCAGCTGAGTAGCTTGGAAAAGGAAGGAAAGGGTTTTTTTCTCCACTCGTAGCTTGCAACCACCCTGACCAGCGTGAAAGGGTGTGCTCTTGATGTTGAAGGGTAGAACTCAGGGTGTGTTTTCACATGGGGACACTGTCCCACAAACGGTGGTTAGAATCTTAGGCAAGAGTTAGATGTGAGACTCATTATAAGTTGAGGAGGCCCTGTGGGCTAGCTCACCACCATTTATTAACATAATGGCATGTACATGGCAAAATGGATCCTGTGCCCCAGATGTCCATCTTATAAACATGCTTTCGAAATGTGACTCGTTTTTAAGTTAGGGGCTTGCCCATATTTCATTAGGTCCTCTCCAGCTACTTTCCCCACAATAGTTTACATTTTGAGCTATCAGCCTTTTGGGAAGATAAAATGACAGAAAATAGAGATTACTATAATTTAGCACTAAGAGCCTGGCAGACCTATCAAGACATAATTTTACTCAAAATCAGGTTTTCTGCAGGGCTTGCACCTAAGTCCCTTTATAGTTGCATTATGCCAGGTCACAGGCATCTTTTCCTTTTGTAGAATTCTGGGGTCTTAATCAGGTACTTCCAGAGACACTTAATCAGATTTAGTATGCGAGAAACAGCTTTGGCCTGCCTACGCCCACTTCAGCCCATATATACGTGTATGTGGAAACCAGTGGCCTTCCAGCTGAAAGATTACTGTTCAGGCCCCTGGGTGGGTGCAGGGGAAGACCGTTTGCTTGGCCTCCCGCATGCTCGGCGTTTTCAGACATGGCCCTCCTTCCATTCAGCAGTGCGCCAGTCCTCGCTTCATTAGAACATTCGTCCTGGACTCAGCCCATTGCTTGGATGTCCAGGAGGGCGCTTGAGCATGTCCTCAAGGAAGGTAACCAGGCAGGCCTTGCACTGCTGCCTCTAACCTCCATCCCTTCATTGAGTCAGAAAACCACTAGCGTGTTTTAAGAACCACCCCATCTCCATTGAACTTTCCTGAGTTAAGATGGTCAGTTTTGCGTTGCTCTTTTCGTGGGACACGGCATAAAAACATCATTAAATGCCTTTCTGTCCCGTTTGTAGAGCCATAATTGAAGATTTGTCCATGATGTTTCTTAATACAGTTGTGTACTGGGTTATCCAACAGTTCTTACTCAGCCACGTGACCAAGCCTGCTCTCCCGGAACCACAGGTCCTTAGGGGAAATTTTCAAAGTAGATGATTTACATGTGGTGTTTCTCTTGTAAGAGCTGGATTTAAAAAAAAAAAATCACCAACTTAATGAGAATCAGTTGCAGACTTCATAGTAAAACCTTGATTTATTTTTTTAAAGAGAAATATAAAATGGTTCAGCTGCTTTTAAAATTAGAAATGGTGAACATAATCTATATTCAGTAAATCCAAATAGATTTAAAAATACTCTTATCTTCTATTGTGGGGGGCAATTACGAGAGAAAGAGAGAGGATAAAAGGCAAGAGGGACAGAGAAATAATTAAAACACGTACCAAATTCCAGAAAAGCAAAATGCTTGCTTATGTACCAGTCTACTTCCTTCCTTCCCTCCCTCCCTCTCCCTCCTTCCTCTAAAATAAAAATAAATGTAAACCCAGAAACAATCTTTACTTTAAGTAAATAATGCTTTAATTCCATCTAAAATTTGGAATGGTTGATCCTTTTAAATTCCTTACTGTCTTAAAAAGAGGACAGTTACCATATTGCTTTGGAGAAGACAGATCGATTAGAGAGGAAATGGAGTGGTATCTCTGTCTTGAGGCCCTTTAGGATACTGTAAACTACCAGAGGTTTGAAGCCAGGTTGCATGCAGTTCTGCTGCTGTGAGATACAGGTGGGATCATCTTTGGCGTTGATCCTAGGCCTGGGTAAACATGAGTGTCAGGCTGATCTGAGCCCGGGGCTGCTTGCCCACTGCTGGCCGCTCCTGTCTGTCAGCGTGCGCTCAGCCTTCAGAAGAGGCTCTGGGGATGAAAGGGATGATCACAAGGCAGCAAAGACTGGGGACATGAAACTCTTGTTTTAGTTCTATTTTCAAAAAAGTAATACATCCGTGGAACAAACTTTGAAAAGTAAAAACAGAATATTAAAAAAATAAATTGTAGCATCTTATACACCTTATCCTGTCCAGTGAATAGTGCACGCCATAGGTAGTTCCATGTCTGTATTTATAGCATTACCTCATTCTTTGTAATGGGTGCATATGGTTCCACAGCATAGAATATTTTATGCAAAAGGTTGGTGCCAATTTTTTTATAGGCCTTAAAGGACTGTCTTCGTAGATGAGCAAAATGCATTATAGGAGCGGATCTGTGATGAATCTCAATCTTCAATGTTAATGTTCCATCTCTTTATCAATATTTTATTTTCCTTCAGAATCTTTCTTCTCTTTATCCCCAGCAACAGATAATAACTTAATAAACCGAAAGCTTGCTGATTTTAATGAAAGCTAAATTGACATTTATGGTTTGTATCTATGACTATTTCTCTTTCTTCTTAAAGGCCCATATTTAGGTGTATCTCTGTCATTTTTGATGTAAAAAGAGAATCAAGACAAGTTTCCTGTAAGGCTTCTAACCACGTATTCCATTTCGATTAGGAGCTTCCACGTCAAAATAAAGTCATAATTCCTTTTCATGAAAGAACAGCGACAAGAAAGCAAATAGATCTGACCTTACCCTGCAGCAGCCTGCTTTGTAGTGCTGACAGGGGATGTGGCGAGGGGGCGGGGGGTGGGGGGAAGGTTGGTGCTGGTCTGGAACAGATTGCAAGGGGAGGTCTGGGCCCGTCAGGCTCAGCTGAGCAGAGGGCCTGATCATTTATCACTGTCAGAGGGGTTGGGGGTGGAGGGAAGGAGGAGTCACTGGACCATTCCTGCCCATTGCCTGACTGACAGCTGACGGCACCTCATACAACATCCACGGAGGCGCCCTGCGCTTCCTGCTGGAGGCCGCTGACAAGTTCACTAAGAAGAAGAAAGACCTGCCGCTGCATGCTCAGGGGCTTTGCAAGAGCTAGGTACCACCTTTCCGTGTGGTGTGTAGAACCGTTTGTGGAAAGCGGGTGCAGTGGCAGCAGAGGCATACAGTTAGCCTCCAGCATGATAACAAAACTGACGATAGGATGAGGAAACACCTCTGTGGGTCTCATGCCTTAATTACATTCACAGAACTGGGATACGGCACAACGCTGATCATTTGAATGTGGCAGAACTGACATCGACAGATGCTGGAAAGAACGCGGGTAACTTCGCTTCATCCGTGTGTAAGGGAGGAACGCAGTGCGAGCCAGGGAAGCCAGGGCCCCCAATGAGTCTTTGAAGGGCAGCGTTTTTAAAAACAATACTAAAAACTATGATTTCTGTGTGTTCCTTTGTGGATGTGTTGAATGGTCATCTAAAAAGTCTAAAATATGGCTCAGGAGCAGTAGGAAACATGGACCTTAGAATAAAAGAAAATCATTTTGGTTTGCAGCCACATTGTCAGTGCAACCGTTTCCAACACTGTTATTCACAGGGACGTCACGTTTACCAAACTGACATAAAGATTTGAATCCTTAAAAGAACTTTATTTTAAAAGGAGTTTCTATTCTCAAGATCATCTAATTTTGGTAGTCATTAGCAATTACATGTGTTAAGGGGGGTGGGGAGATTTCATAAAAGTCAGGTGGAAATTTTCCATCAATTAATTTTATATGCTTATCACAGATTCCTAAGTTAGACATGGTTCTTAAATGTGGTAATTAATACCGTTGTGTTGTGAAAGTGAATATGGAATTCTTCCAAAGTGAAATGAACAATGAAGGAATGCTTTTACGGGGATAATGTCATGTGAACCAGGAGCTCACGCTAGTCCGATAATAGCGGGGCTGCAGGGGGTGTTAAGAGCTGTTGGCAGTGCTGCTGACACAGAACCCTTGCGTAGCTGTACCTAAGCAGCACGGTCACTGCTGGCTGAAGGATGAAGGGAAGGCATTGTCTTACTATCTTTTATCCCCAGCCTGGCACATAACCGGTGTTCAGTAACTATATTCTGAACTGTGATGTTATTTGGGCAAACTGTGGGTCCCTGTGTCCCACATTTGGACTTACTAGGACAGAAATAAGCCACTCCCCAGGTCCCTCTGTCACCTTTCATGCCCCTTTCCCTCACACACCTGCCTCCCCATGACTTCATGAGCTCAGGAACCCTGGCCGAGTCTGGAACCATGTCTGAGATGGCCCTCATCAGATGGGGTTTAATAGTCCCACAAAGTAGCCGGTTTGAATCAGCTGGGAAGGCCTTGAAAGCTCCCTTGCTAC
>PVKM010038602.1:0-14053 GCA_004027735.1 Carollia perspicillata
AGAGTTCTGAGGAGGGAAGTGCCCCCCCTGCACCGCCCCCCGAATGCCTCACGATCACAGGGATGCTGGAGATGGAAGAGCTGCATTCACTCGTTCCGCCCCCAGACGCAGAGAGGTCTGCTGTGCGCTGGGCAAGGTGCTGCAGATCCGTCTCGTATCCAGGGGAGCCGAGTGGGTGGGGGCGGGGCGCAGAGGCAGTGCATCCGTGATTACAATGGAGTGGATGAGCGCGCGGAGGGAGTGGAGCAGGTTGCTATGGGAGCGAGTACAAGAGGCCCACAGTCGCTGTGCAAAGGCAGTAATTACGGTGTGGCTGAGGAGCAGAGAGGGGGGCCTGGGAGGGGAAGGGGTCCCCGATTGGCGATTGGCGATGCAGCTGATCCGGATCTCCAAGGGCCTCCTCCGCCGGGGGAAGGGGTCAAGATTTTACCCCGAAAGCTGTGGGGGAGCCAGCGGAGGTCTCTGCCAGGGTCCGATTTGCATTTAAGAAATCTCTCTCTGAGGGTGACAGTGTTGCGTCGGGGCCAGGATCAGGGAGAGGCTGACAGGCGGGAGGGTGGTGAGGAAATTGCGGTGGGCCAGGCAAGAAATTATCTGATTTCGAGTGAGCGCTATTTGCATTTAATTTTTCTTCAACTCCTCGTTCTTCTCAGCCCTTCGGGTTTTTTTTTTTTCCCTCCCCTAGGATGAGTCACCGCGGAAAAGCTTCACTTGAGCAATCAGCTCTGTGGATTTTAATGGCTTTTTTTTTTCTGATTACAAAATTAATAAATATTCATGTTAGGTAATTTGGAAAATAGGGGGAAAGCACAAAGGAGAAAACAGAATCACCCAGACTCGGAGCATCCAGAGCAAAATACAATTTAGTGTAAATATCGCTCGACCCATCTCCCCCTCTCTACGGAACCACTTCCGTTAGCGTTCAAATACAGCGTCATCTCACCCACCTTACAAAGCACCCTCTCTTGATCCCTCACCCCGCCCCGCTCCAGCCAGCACCCCACTTCTCCGCCTTCCTGGAGAGCCGACCTGGAAATCCGCACTCTCCCGAGTGACGCCGCTGCACGGGCTGCTCCTCTGCCTGTTTCCCGGCCCTGTCCCCTGACCTCTCCTCCACCAGGATCAGGGCACTGAATGCCTTCCGCCTCTGGCTGCTCCCATAGTTACAGCTGCAACCGAGTCATGTGTCTGACCTGAACTCCAGACTCATCGACCTTCCTGCCTGTGGGCCTCTCAGACTTCCCATGGCCAAGCCGAGCTTCCCGGGCTCCCCAAAGTCTCCTCCACAGCCTTCCTCGTCTCGGGCAATGGCTACACCAGACAAGAAACCTGGAGTCATGCTCGACTCCTTTCCCACGTCTCATATCCAATCAGCAAATCCCATCAGCTCTCCTGTCAAAATGTATCTTACAAAAAAAATATCTATCTGTCTATCTATCTATCTATCTATCTTCCCACACCCTGTGCTACCACCTGGGCCAGCACTCCATCAGCCTTCCCCTGGACGGTTCCAGGAGCTTTCTAACTGCCCTGGTTGCTCCCACCCTTGCCTTCTTATTACCTAGTCTTAAAACAGCAGCCAGAGGTTCTAAATGATTCTATCACTCCTCTGCTTAAAACCCTGCGTTCCTTCCCAAGCACTCTGAGCAAAACCCAAACCCGCACAACCGCCGTGAGACTGTTTTCCCCTCGCTCCCTCCGCTTCGAGCCCCTGCACCTTCTTGTTCCTGAAACCTGCCTGAGCCATTGCCGCCTCAGGGCCGTTGACTAGATTTGCACCTCGGGGCCTTTGCACGGGCTGGGGCCGGTGGCTGGAATGCTGTTTCTGCAGGTGTCTGCAGGGCCGATCCCCTCACTGCTTCCACAACCTTCCTCACCTGTCGCCTTGTCACCTTATTTTAAATTGCACCCTTCTTCTCCACGCTCCCCCGATTCCTTGTTTCTTCCACTATCACTTCTCTCCTGCACGCTTACTGCCTGAAATCCTATTATCATTTTCTTATTTATCTTGTTTATTGTCTGTCTCCCCTACTAGACGGTAAGCTCCGTGAGGGCGGGCCGTTTTGTTTGTTGGCTGTTTGTTGGCTGCCGTATCTTTAGTGCCCAGTGTGGCCTCAACAGACACGGGCAGGGAAGACATTCAGGAGTGGAAATGCTGCTGGTTGGGGTGGAGGGCAGGTCTACAGAGCAGAGGAGGGCAGGCAGGGATGAGAGCAGGGAAGACGAGGGGAGGAGGGGGCGATCACGGGCAAAGGCCTGAGGGAGAGGCCGAGTCTGCCTGTACCAAGGGGACAGGGACAGAAGAGGGACCGCCCTCTGCGGGTCCTCGGCAGGAGCGGGGACTCTCGGACTCATCCAGGTGACCGTTTATGAGGAGGGCGCTCTGCCATCCCAGGTCCTGCACGTGCCACTTCGCGCCGGAGGCATCCAGATGTGCTGGTCACGCCTGGCCGTGCCCGTTCCGTCACAGAGTCCTGGAGTCACCCCAAGGGTGACCACTGCTGTCCCGTCATCGGCACCGGCACCATCGTCATCATCAGAGCTAGTATTTACTGCATGGTAGGTGACGGTCTAAGCGTTTTACACGCATTAACCCGTCTCGTTTTCACGAGAACACGTGCTAGAGTGTGTGATAACATGACCCCCGTTTTCCAAAGACACGGAGCAATTAGGAATTTGCCCGAGTTCGTGACAGCGTCGGGATTCCATCGGAGACACACAGCCTGGCTCTGGGCCCTGCGCCCTTGCTTCTGTGCCGTGTGCCCCCTCAGAGGCGGTCACTGTCGTTCGCGTGCTGGTTTACGTCGGCCTTTCGGGCAGCGACCCCACAGTTCGGCCTTGCTCTCTCGGGGGGTCCGTTCTACACCCCAGATCTGCAGCCCCACTTCCAAGTAAACATGGACGGTGGCTGCCACCAGCCATGTAGCTGCCTTGGGAACTACATGCTTGGCCTGGAAGGGAAGGCGGGGGACATGGGAGGAGAGGCGGCTGCAGGGAGGGGGGTCGCCCGCTGTTTCTAGGAGCCGCGTCCGTTTTCTGTTCTGTGGTTGCTGCAGCCGGTGCCAGGTGTCACCTCCCCTCCCCCTTCCTGGAGGTGCTGTTCTGTGCTTCATGTCCCCACGCTTCCTCACTCCTGTCATAAATTAATTCACACCAAGGTATTACTTTCCCTGTCAGGTTATGGCTTCCAGGGAGGCAAATGGCTGACTCCTGAGGTTTTTTTCCCCCTTCCTCCTCTTCTCGGAGGAGCCTGACAGGGCTGTAATTAGGCATTCCTGGGCCTGCGGCAAGACTGCATTCCTGGGCCTCCCTTCCCCTTCCCCCGGCCCCGAGGCCCGGGGCCCCGCGAGGGAGCGCACATCTGTGTCTTTTCCAGGCCAGGGTGGATTCATGTTCCTGGAACTGGGGCCCAGCGGGGAGGCCGCGCATTCCCGATCTGTGAGCGGGGGTCACATCCCTTCACAGGGCTGTGAGGGTGTTTGGAAGGGTTATTTGCAGTTTGGTGCCAACTTCCCATTTGCCTCCCTGCTGTTGTGTGGAGCAAAGGGCAGCCTTCTGGGGGCCGGCCGGCTTCCTGTGGGTGTCCCCGGGCTGTGTGGGGTGCGCGGGGCCTCCTTTCTCCCCAGTTTCCCCTCCTTGTCGGGCACCTTCACCCGCCGCCTCAGGCCCTCCACTGTCCCCAGGAGTTAGACCATGGACCCCTTCACGTCGCCGTGGCAGGGCCAGAGCCAGGTGGTCGGGCCCTAAGTCCAGGTGCCGTGGGCCCGCCTGCTGTCCCCCTGGCAGCTGCTCGCCACAGCTGGCGCTGCCCAACTCCGAGACGCATTGGTCATGGGGGCGCTGCTGAGATTCCCACTGACTTGCTGGGGAGAACACAAATTCCCTTTGTTAGAGCTTCCCAGGGTAGAGCTGTTCCAGGGAGGATCCGGCCTCCTCCTGCCCTCTCTAACTCAGCCAGCAAGCCGGCTTTGCCCTGGTGCGGCTGGCCTCAGCCTGGCTGGCCAGTTCTGCCGAAAACACTGCAAGGATGATGGTCTAGCCTGTAGTCGATGCTCAGAACGAAAACGCGATGAACCCCAAACATGGATTTCCGGTCCTACTTCAAAGCCTAGGACCGTGAGCAAGACCGTGAGCGGGCGCACCGGGGCAGCAGTGGCCCAGGGCCGGGAGACTCCTCGGCTGCGGCTGTATTTTCGCCGTTAGGGTGTTTTGTTTTTGCCTTGGTATCGTTTATTCATTTAGAAGATTTTACCGATTGGAGTAGTATAAGGATGTTGCTGAAGTGTAAAAGCAGAAAAAAGGAAAAAAAAAAGCGTCGTATCATAATCCTCCTATCCTCACAGGCACTGCTGACATCTTGGTATATGTTTCGGCATTTCAGTGTCTTGCTGTCCTTGGCACAGGGTATTGCTCTTTCATTATTTTAAAGACACTTTTGTAATTGCAAGAATAGGAGGACGGATTTTTCACCTGCTGTCACGTATTTGCTTGCTTGTCCTCTCTCTGCGCATGCTCACACATTGCCACACAGAGGTACCTGTATACATAGGTACCTACCTCTGTATGTCTATCTCTCTAGATATATCTCCCCAGCTATGAGTCTTCAAAACAACGTATCTATTTATCTAGTTTTAGAGGTAGGGAAGGGAGGGAGAAAGAGAGGGAGAGAAACATCGATGGGTGGGAGGAACAGCGATTGGTTGCCTCTCGAGTGAGCCCAGACTGGGGACAGGACGGCAGCCCAGGCACGTTCCCTGACTGGGAATCGAACTGGCGACCTTCCGCTGTGCAAGATGACACTCAACCAACTGAGCCACACCGTTAAGGGCTGAATATTCCAAATAATTCTTGTTAGTTTTCATAGCTAGCTAGCCTTAAGGAATCCAAGGCTGCGAACTAGGAGGTATGGTTTCTTATCTCAGCTCTGCCCCTTGTTAATTTTTTCATTAAATCCCTTTAGCTCTTTAATCTGCTTTATCTCTAAAACACGAAGAGTTGATTCTTGCTCTCTTATCTGGTCATATGGGCAGATCCCATGATATAGTGAGATTAAAGATGCCTGGCAAGCCAAAAGGCTCTGGCTGAAGCAAGGCCTCATCAAGACTCACTTGTGAGCTGCCAACCAGGGCAACTTTGGGTTGAGGCCCTGTTTTCCCAGCAGCCTTTGTGGCAGAGGGGTTCCGGTACTGCCCACGCTACGCAGTCAGTGCTGAGTGCTCGGCTGCCCGGGGCCCTGGATGCCAATGTGAGAGTATGTACGCCTGGAGGGAAGGGCTCCTGCCCACCTCCCTGAGTCCGAGGTGGGAGAAAATGCCCCGGGCCCATGTGGGAGGTCAACTCTACTGCCCCTTCTGGGGCCAGTGGGAAGTGCCACATGAGGACTGAGTGCCAACTCCAAACTGACACCCAAGGACTGGCTTTGGTTCACCTGCGCTTGTGCTTACGGGGCCGTTAGGACGGTGAGCGAGAGTCTGTCGGCACTTTAATCACAGGGATTTGGACTGACTTTCCAAATGGCTCGCACACCAGTTGTCTGGGCCACTTCCTGCAGGCAGGTTGGATGTCATGGGTCGGGGAGCCCTGTGCTCCCCCAGAGGGTCGGTGTTTGTGGCTGAGCGTGGCCCTTAACAGAGTGTTCACAGAGGACAACAGCAGGGTTGGCAGCAGGCCGCGAGCATCGTTCCTGAAACACCTTCCTATTGATGATGAATTCTGTCCTGTGAGCGGGCCAAGGCAGGCATGGCCATCCCAGTCTCCTGGCTGAGGGGGAAAAGGCGAAGGTCGTGCAGCAAGTTAGTCAGACTCAGACGCAGGGCTCGGCTCTCCGACCCCTCGCCCCGTGCTCATCTGGGGATGGCACCATGAACGCCGGCTTGGCGAGCAGGAGAACCACCGGGACCCGGCATTGCCTCTTGCTCTGCAGCTCACACTCACGGGGGCACGTTCTCCGGTGTTGATGCCGCGTCCGTGCACGGGCTCAGCTGAGGCAGGGCTCAGAAGGGACGTGCCCGTCCTGCTGCCCTGCCGACTCGTGCTCCCGCCCCCCAGGTGCTGCTGGATGAGGAGAGAGAGGCCATGGCCAAGTCCCGCCGGCTGGAACGCAGCACCAGCAGCTTCGGCTACTCCTCTTACCACACCCTGGAGGAGGTGGGTCTGCTCGGCCGCGCTCTGGCCTCCGCTTTCCGTCTGTGACCGCGGGGTCTCCGGATTCAGGCAGAGACCCGTGAAGGACTCCGGGGTCTGCGGGAGACCGTGATCTCACACTCGGGGAGTGCGGAGCAGATGCTGGGTGAAGGTCTGTGTGGGAGAAACGAGTCTAGTAGGCGGGACCCCCAGGACAGAGCAGGCGGAGGTGCCTTCCCCTCTAACTCTCTGGCCAGCATTCCGGGGGTCTTGACCTCTCCACGGCCACCACCGCTGGGGTTAAGTGGCCCAAGCTGTGGGCACTAGAGCTTAGGAAGGGCAGGAAGCCAGGCACCCTGGGGAGCTATTTTGTAGAGCAAAAGGAGCTGCCTTCAATTGGAGAAAGTTCATGATCACGGGCACAGCCGGTGAGGGCAGCCATGGCTGACTGTGACTTGTTTATGAAGGCGCATGTGCGGGGGGAGCAGAGAGACACCCGGTCCAGAAAGGAACTCAAGGCACAGCTCCCGCCCCGTGTGGACGGTGTGCCGTTGCTGGTGTTGGCCACTTCGTTATTATCTCCATTCTCCCCATCTCAAGGGTCCGTTTTCTTCCATATAATTGTCAATGCAATAGTATGTATTGAAAGAATAAGAGAACGAATTAATATAGCCTATTAGCACTTGCTGATGTCAGATATCAATGACCCTGCTTTCAAGTGGCTTAGAATCCAAAAGGAGCCCTGGCTGGTGTGGCTCAGTGGCCTGAGTGCCGGCCTGCAAACCGAAAGGTGGCCAGTTCGATCTCCAGTCAGGGCACGTGCCTGGGCTGCGGGCCAGGTCCCTGGTTGGGGGTGTGCGAGAGGCAACCACACACTGATGTTTCTCTCCCTCTCTTCCTTCCTCCTTTCCCCTCGAAAAAGAAATAAAATATTTTTTTAAAAGAAAGAACCTAAAAGGAGAAAGACCAAAACGGACACTGCAGGGGCTATGAAATCTGTCAAATGTATGGAATGGAAGTAAGAGAAACTTCCACCCTGAGACAGACAGCCTTGCAGGCTGACCCCGGGCACTGGGCAGGCTCAGCGCCTGCTGTTCTTCCGGGCGAAGGTTTAGCTCTGCGTGGTGGCGAGAAGCCTGGGGACCCAGGCCGACCACAGCTGGCTTCCTAAAGCCTGGAGGTCGTCGTCTTGTAGTTTTTGATCTGGGTTCCCTCAGATCCTCACGGAAGGTGGGGAATCCTTAAGGAGGGGAGGAGGAGACTATTCAGAGAGGTCCCGGGGCTCACGCTCTCCTTGCTTCACTGCCCGTCTGATAAACTCCCTTCCTTTCAGATCTATAGCTGGATCGACAGCTTCGTAACTGAGAACCCAGACATTGTCTCAAAAATTTGGATTGGCAACAGCTTTGAAAATCGGTCCATTGTCGTCCTGAAGGTACGAGCGGGCAGTGCGGATCGCTGGGCTCTACAGCGAGGGCCCCGGGCATAAGGTTGAGCTCTTGCACGGTCATGGCCTGGTGGGAATTTCAGAGGAAGAGAAGAGGTGTACACGCCCGTCCTGAGGTGACCCGTAAACTTTGGGGTTGTGGTAATCAGGGGCCCACCCTTGCAGGCATGGACAGGTGACAGTGGTTGGCTTGGCATGTCCTGGGCCAGGAAGTAGGTGGGAGGGTTGCTACGGAGATGGCATAGTAGAGTGGCAGTCGTCACCCTGGACTTGGGGTGTGAGCGTGGGTGACTCTGCCTGCTTCCTGTTTCCTCGGTTGCTTCATCTGTTAAATGGGAGAGAGGTGCGCAGAGGCCTCATTTACAAATGACTGAGGTCATCTGGCTCAGGCAGCCCCACAGATGGGTCCGAGTCGGTGGGGGGCTTCCTAGCCCTTCACAGGATCACTGCAAACAGAGTTTGTGCAAACTTGGCGGTGGCAGCACCCTTGGTCATGAAGGAGGCAGGACAGAGTAGAGTGTGGAGCTCACCAACAAACAAAGGGCACTCAGGAGCGTGGGCCCCACAGGGCACCCAGCTTTCAGAGAAGACAGGCACCGCTGTTCTCGGCAGTGCCCCGGGGGACTCTTCCGAAGGGCCGAGGGATCTCAGCAGACTCGGGACCTGATTTCGCTGGCCCCTGCCCCTGCCGTGGTCTTCCCCAGGGGCCGTCTGAGATCTCGCTGCTCAGAGTGTGGTCCTCGCGCCGCAGGAGCAGCGTCCCCAGGAGCATGCCCGACCTCAGCACCCTCCTCAGACCGACTGAATCAGAATCTGCAGTTTAGTAAGCTCTCCGGAGGAGTCTCGTGCCCTTTAAAGTTTGAGAAGCACCAGAAGTATCTGAGATACTTGCAGACCTGGGAAGTTCTGTGTCTGGCTGGATCACTTTGCTCTCCAGGGCTCCGACACGGGTGCACTTTGTAGGCTCATGCATGGGTACCTGCGCACACAGCCCCCATCTGGGGCACCTAGGGCCACCCCAGGCAGTGAGGATACATCCGGGGCCTCCTTCTAGGCAGCCTAGGGACAGCGCCGTAGCCACCTCGGTTCAAACTTGTCTGGGTCCGGGTGCTTTCCCCCAGTTCAGCACTGGAGGCTCTCGGCGCCAGGCCATCTGGATTGACTCTGGAATTCACTCCCGGGAGTGGATCACCCACGCCACGGGCATCTGGACGGCCAAGCAGGTCGGCATGGGCGATGGGGGCTGGGGCAGGGGAGGGGGCTGCTTGACTGTTCCAGGGCGCTTCCAGTTGAAACACTACACTTGGCTTTTTAAACTCAGGGTGCTTCTACCCTCCTGCCCTCCGGAGCAGCTGCCAGCTGGCCTTTCCCAGCTCAGAGCGCACATCTGGCCTCTGCCTTCTAATTGCTTAAAATCTAAGCTTTTGGTTTTGTGCAAAGGAGGTACCTAATAGCCTGATGTCCCCTCTGCCTGCGGCCACTGGCTGTGCAGATGTCCTGTTCGGCCTTGGAGGAGGGCCCAGTAGGGCCTCCCGTTCCTCACCCCATTCCCGCTCTGTCCTTTCTTGCAGATTGTCAGTGAATATGGCAAAGATGATGTCCTGACGAACATGCTGAATGCTATGGACATCTTCCTGGAGATCGTCTCTAACCCCGATGGGTTTGCTTTTACCCACAACATGGTGAGGGTCCCTGGGAGGGAAGGGATCAGGGGTCAGGGGCCAGGGGTCAGCTCCAGGGGTGACGGAGGAAAGGTCGCTTCGGCTTTGGGAAGCTGGTCCCTGGGGTTCCTCGTTGAGTCTCACTGAGGTAGGTGGGCTGTTCGGTCCTGAAGATGTGGCTCTTGTCCTCTGACCTCCCTCTTGCTGCCCAAGGAAGGCCACCGCTAGCAGCCTGTGCTCGGGCCCTTGCCCAAACCCCGGCTTTAACCACAAAGTCTGATCTGTGGCCTTGGTCCAGCCCCACGCCAGCCACATCCTGCCCTAGAGATTCCTTCCCTTTGCCCCTCCTTGTCCTGCCAGAGCCCCCTTCCTAGGCTAGGAACTCAGGGGTCCCCAGGCCCTGGAATGGGCCCAGTCATGAGGTCCTCTGTCCTTGGCTTTCCCAGAACCGCCTGTGGCGGAAGAACAAGTCCAGCAGACCCGGAATCCCCTGCATCGGTGTGGATCTTAACAGGAACTGGAGGTCAGGCTTTGGAGGTATGGCGGTCTGCTGGACCCGAGGGTGGGGCTGGAGAAGGACTTGGTCCTTGACACGTCTCGCACGGTCCCATTGTGTTGACTCATAGCTTGGGAGGCGACGTAGTTAACACCTGCACGTCACGGCCAGGGACAGGCACGCGTGCGCCTAGGACTGGGATGCGGGGACAGGCTGAACACGTGTGTGAAACGTATATGTAGGCTAAGCCTTCGAAAGAAACAGGGAAACAGCATCTTGTGTGGGGACCGACGGCGAGGGTCAGAGCCGAAACAGGGCCGAGGAGGGCCGGCGGGGGTGCGAGGTGGTCCTGTCGGTTGTTTACGGTCCGGAGTCCGCGGTGCCCTCCAGCCCTCCCCGGAAGGGAGCAGGCCATAGGAGAGGCCTCCAAACTCACTTCCTGAGAGCCGTGACCTGTTATTTGCCCTCCGGGAGGACAGCACAACACTTCACACATAAAATAAGTCGATGCCTTATCATCAGCACCCCGCGAGCCTGGGTTCTAGGTTTGACCCAGTTACTCTGTGACCCTGGGCTGCTGGATGGGGGTTAACTGCCGGACTGTACCAATGACTCCAGGGAGGAGCGGGCAGCTTCCTTCCAAGTTCCTTGGTGTCCTTCCAGGTTGTCTCCTTTAGCACCCCAGGGGCCTGGGGATTAGATGAGGAAACTGAGGCCCCCCCAAAAAGCCCAGAGACGAGTATGTGCACCTGGGAGTGCAGCACTTTAATGGGGGGGGGGTGCTGGGTCCAGACAGGGCAGTGTCCAGAGGAGAAGGTTGCATGCGTGCAGCCCTTGGCCCCCGGAAGCGGCACCCCCAGGGTGCTGGGGCACCAGGCTTTGGCTCCACAGGAGGCAGGGCTGTTGCTGCTGAGAAGCAGGTCCACAGATGGGTGGCTAAACCAAAGAGATGGAACATTCTAGATCTGGATGCCTGTCGCTTTGAAATTCGGGCTTTTTCCAGTCTGTTCTCATTGAAAAACAAGGACTGCTCTGAAGCATCTGGAGAGAAACCCCCCAGGCCGCAGTGTGGGGGTTTCCTGAGATTTGGAGGCTGTGTGTGTAACTGCTTGTGTAAGGAAACACAACTGTGTAAAATGAGACACTTCCACCTCCAAATGGCCGGACGCCGGCCCCAAGTGGTCATCCATGTGGGCCCCTCAGAACTGGCTGAAGTGAGTACCCACAGACCCGGAGATGGGCTGGCTAGCAGAAAGACAAATTACTTCTCAAAGAAAATAACGTTTGTGGTTTCACTGCAAGAAAAAAAAAATCAGTGTACAAACAATGTAAAAACATATATGGGGAAAAAAGCCCAGCGGGGACAAAAAGCTCCCATAATCCCACTACCCAAAGATTACGGCTTTTAATAATTTACCATGCCCTTCCAGAGATTTCCCCTTGCTACAAATTACATTTTTAGAGTAGGAAAAATAAATAGCTAATGAATCCATTAGCAGGTACTCGTGAAGCAGGGAGGCTCAGAGGACTTTGTGAACGGGCAGAGAGAGGCAGGCAGCTAATTCCCATTTGGTCGGGGGAGATTAGTTTATTCTGCTTAGCTCAAACCAGAACTAATGGCCTGAAGTGTTCCTCCATATTTGGGCAGAGCCACCTGGTCGTTGGCAGGGGAACCACTCTCTAAGCTCGGACTGTAAAGGCGGACAAAGCTCTCAGCCTCCCCCCACTCTGCTCATCTGTTGCTGTTTGTCATTCATCGAATGTAGCAGGTGCAGAAGCTCCCGGCAGACACAACAATCCGGGCCGCTGGTAGCTGGGCTGACGCCCTCCCGAGGGGCTGCTCCGCACCCCGAGGTCCCCTGCAGGCACATCCCCTTCTAACATGGGTCCCCACCCCAGGTGAGGACCTGCAGACCAAGAGGGGAGGTGCTTCCAGGTGACAGAAATGCCTCTGGCCAGGAATAACAAGGAGTGTGGAGGTTGGTGACTCAGGCAGGAAGGTTTTGTTTATGGTTTTATTATTGCCTTAATTTAATTGCTGCGTAATGAGTCATCTGTGTAGTCCCCTCCCACCTGCAGCAGCCCTCACCTGCACTCTTGGGGTGGAGCGGTTTGCCGAAGCCCCAGGGCATCGTCTGAACTGGGCCATGGCCCGGTGCCCAGGTCTCCATCCAGCCCACCGCCCTGGGCGGGGAGAGGGGTGCTGTGGCACCCTCAGGAGGCTTCAGGAATCGGGGCGATCCCTGGCATCTGGAGCAGCCTTGTGTTTGGTCATTTCAGGGAGGAGGAGCGAGAGGAGGGGCGGGGATGACTCTTTCCAGGTGTGTCCCTAACCCACAAATCTTGACCAGCCCAGCCCAGTCCTCTACAACGTGGCCCTTGGAGAGGGAGGAAAACGGAACAGGAGGGAAAGAAGAGGGAAAGAGATGGGAAGCAAAGGATCTAGGAGGAGAGGGGGACAAATTACATTTGTGACCAACATAGAGACACAGCTCCTCTTTGCTCTCTCCCCCAATTCAGGCTCCCAGAAAGAATTCTCAGAGACTCGATATATCTGTGGTTTCCAGACCAGCCTTGGGCAACCACAGAGCTCTACTCCCTCTTTTCCTGGTCACGCACCCCCGTCCATGCTGCTCCTGGGGTGGTGGCTGTGGCGTGGTTTGAGCAGACACTGAGTGGGAGCATTCAGCTGACCCGAGCCTTCCTCACGGCAGCGGGGGATTGGCAATGAAGGGTCAGCTCATAGGGGAAGCCAGGGTTGGAGACCCAGTTTCTGGAGGCAACTGCTGAGGCAGACCCGCCTCTGCAGTGGAGCCACAGTCAGGACTTAACCGAAAGACAAGACGGGGGAGCTTCTTACAGGCCCACAGAGTCGCTGAGTCCCAGTGCGGCTCCACCCCTCTGATGTATTAGACTAGCGTATGCGGCAGTAACAAATACCCCTCTCATCTCAGTGGCACAACACAATAAAAATTTGTTTTTGATGCACACAAAATCCAACGTGGGCAGGTGGCTGTCCTTGGCAGGTCTCTTCCAATGGTGACAGAGGGATCCAGGATGTCCCCTCCATCTGAAGTTTTTTGCTTCCAACCACACAGACAGAAGAGAGTGTGGCAGCATCATACTTGCTCTGACAGCCTCAAAGTAGAGGTGACAGGTCATTACTGCACACATTCTCATGGGTCAGGAGTAGTCACATGGCCTCAACCAAACTGCAAAGGAGGCTGGGAAATGTAGAGGAGTACAGGGCTGTTTTGTGAGCATTAAGTGTCTTTCCCAAGCCTGGGAGTCTGAAACCTGTAGATGGTTTTATTTTATTTCCAGGAAACGGTTCGAATGGCAACCCATGCTCAGAGACTTATCGTGGGCCCTACCCTCACTCTGAGCCAGAGGTGGCTGCCACTGCAGACTTCATCACAGCCCATGGGAACATCAAGGCTCTGATCTCCATCCACAGCTACTCTCAGATGCTCATGTACCCGTACGGCCACTTGCTGGAGCCTGTTTCAGACCAGGAGGAGTTGGTGAGATTGGCCACGCAGGGCTTGGGGGAGGCATCTGGCAGACTCCTAGGGGGTTCGGGCCCTCATCTGGAACAAGAGTCTGGACCAAGCCATGCCAGGGTAGGCAGGAGGGGGAGCTTGGTTTCATGTGTGATTAAGTCCAAAGCTGGAGGTGCTATGTTCCCTTCTCATGAGAGCCATCTACACAGTCGGCGTCCAAGACTCCTAGCTCCCTCCTCGGCAGCTGGGAAGGGTGTGGGGGTGGGAGAGCCCCGGCCTCTCACCCTCTGGATGTCATCTCGCAGAACAATCTGGCCAAGAGTGCAGCGCAGGCCCTGTACGAGGTCCATGGGATCAAGTACACCTGTGGCAGCATCAGCACCACCCTCTGTGAGTGAGCCTTCCCCTGGCTGCTGCTTCGGGCACCACATCCACCTGGAGCGGGCAGGTGCAGGCCCTTTACTGACTGGCAGGCCTGGCTGGCCACAGGGCAGTGCCATAGGTCTGCCTGGACTGGGCCAGGGCTGATTTCCTCCCTAGGGAGCTGTTGCTCTGCAGTCTTCATAGCTCCCAGCTCCCAGCGCCCAGCGTTTGGCATTCCTGGAGGGCAAAGATCCTCCACCTAAGGGCTGCAAGGAGCTTTCCTTTTGCTGGGGCAGAGACTGGGCAGGCAGTGGCCCAGGTTAAGGCCTGGGTTGGGAGGCTTGGTGTGGTCTGGGGTGGGTGGGGGTGCGGCCTCCAGGGCCCACTTTCCACTCAGGATATCCTCGTACCTTGTGGCCACACTCTGTTCTTCCACTCGGGAAGTGTTTCTTTGCCCTTT
>PVKM010038603.1:0-14040 GCA_004027735.1 Carollia perspicillata
TATTTGAAATCATGAAAGGCAGGAACCTACATCCAAGATTAGTCTATCCAGGAAAGCTTTCATTTAGAATGGAAAGGCAGATAAAGTGTTGCTCAGAGAAGGTCAAGTTCAAAGAGTTCATCGTCACCAAGCCCTTATTATATCAAAGGTTAAAAAAACTTGTCTAAGAAATTGAAGAAGATCAAAAATATGAAGAGTAAAATGACAACAAACTCACAACTATCAACAACTGAACCTAAAACAATAAAAACAACAACAATGAAAACAAAAACTAAGCAAATAATTAAAATAAGAACAGAATCAGAGAAATGGAAATCACATGAAGGGTTTTCAGTGGCTAGAGGGAGGGAAAGAATAGGGGAAGAAAGTACAGGGAATAAGAAGCATAATTGGTAGGCATAAAATAGACAGGGAGAGGTTAAGAATGGTATAGGAAACAGAGAAGTCAAAGAACTTATATGTACAAGCCATTATCATGAATTAAGGGGGAGTGCTGGAGGGTTCTAGGGTGCAGGGAAGAGGGTGGATAAGGGGTGATAATTGGAACAACTGTAACAGTATAACCAATAAAATATACTTAAAAAGGAAACATGGTATATTTTCTTAAAATCCAGGATATTGTGGACTCATTAAACGTGAAAATGGTTGGTGCATCATTCTTTACTTCCTTTTGTTCATTAGTTGGAGAAAATTTTAATAGACTTTATTTCTAAATAAAATCTTGTTTATTTTGAGACATGAAACTTTCACTTCTCTTCCCATATGTTTTGTGCTAATTACATCATTAAAAAACTATTTAAAGAGGGTCTGTGACTCTCATAGAACTATAAATGGCTCATAATGTAGAGATCTATAGTTGCAATAGTTTTAGAAGTTATCTAATGTATCTCATCTAACACATCTTTTAATATTGTTTCATTTATTGGTAAGAAGTTTTTATCACAATATAGTGAATTTCTTATTACGAATTCATTTTGTTTATTTTTGGTATCACTTAGATATTTGTTTTACTTTTGTACTATGGAAAATTTTGAACATAAACAAAATAAAACAGGTAAACATATGGTTCTCACACTTAATAGCTGTCATTAATGGCTCATTTTATATCAGTGTTTTCACATATATATTGGACATTCACTTGCCTTAATCCATTATCAAGGCTCATTATTTTTTTCCACTGGCTAATTTTAAAAATCAATATTGTTTTTCTCTGCTTCTCAACCAAGACCCCAATCTGTTGCAGTATTGTCAAGCTGATCCATCATTCCCTGGCTTAAATATTCTGTGCCTCCAAATTGTCTTAAATACAAAAGGCCCTCCCTGATTTGTCCCTGCTTTTATCTCTTGTTTCACCTCTTGCCACTCGAATACATGATGCATAGATCAGTTGTCATGAGCTAAATTGTATTTTCACCAACTGTGCCCAGCTCTCTCACTGCTGAAACTTTTCCCGTGCTATTTTCTGTCTGCAATGTCTTTAACATCTCCATTCTCTTCACCTGAATAATTCTTACTTGAGCTTCAATTTTTTCCAGGTATTTTATTCTGAGGGATGTTTCCAAACCCAAGGTTATATTAATTGCATTCTTTGTGCTTTTACAAGATCCTACCTGAAACTTTGTCCAAGTTCTCATTGCTATTCATTGTAATGTAATGCTAGCTTGTATTCCTCCCCATTAGACTGACACTAGGGGTCCTTCAGCTGATTAACTCGTATTTATTTACATTAATATTAACAGCTAACACCACACACCAGCATCTGTAGTATACATGATTGTGATGTGTTGGTGTGTGTTTATCTCTTGAGAATTATAAACTTCTTAAAGAGCTCCTCCAATAGTTGTTTCTTCTGTCTTTTTGGTAGTATGTGCCCAGTTGGAACACATGAACTGGACCAATAGTTTGGGCCAGGTTTTAAAACTCAGTGTTGAGTAGTGGAAGAAGCAGAGAGAAGTAGGTCCAAATCTGGGATCTGTCAGCTACCAACTCTTTCAATGTGCGGATCTCATTTAAACTCTGAGTTTTAGTTTCTTCATCCATTAATAGTCATAATTTCATTTGCTTCACAGATCTATTGTCAATTTAATTGAGTTAATATTCATTTATAAAGCATTGAGTGCTTATGAAGGTCACATTTTATCTAATTTGAATTATGTGAGCTTCAAATTGTGGGATATAGATACACTAATATTCCCGTTGCATGCATAAAATTTGGAGTGCGGCAACTTTGTTAGAGTCAGGGTATTGTTGATTGTTATTGTGGTCATGTGATAACACAACTGTAACTGGTAACTAGAACTAGCTGCTGTTCTCTTTTAGTGTCCTACAAACCTTACTATGGATTATGTACAATAGTGTTTCTTCAAGATATTTAGAAAACATCTTATAATTTAAAGCCTGATTTATATTAATTTCATCCAGATGTTCATAATTGATAAGATAGTATTAGGGCTGATAATAACATCTAAAATCAGGTAATCAAATCAGAAATTAAAGACATTGAATCAGAAAATGCCAAGATACCACAAAGTCAAAAATGTTAATTTAGGATTTAATACTCATAAGTATTTAGAGGTAATGCTACAATTTTTTAAGGTATAGGAAATGTACCTTTAAATTTGCATAATTCAATTTTTATCAAATTAAGATCATGGAGAAATTTGAAAAAAATATAGTATGAATGCAAAATTGATGCTACCCTAATATGCCTCAAAGCCATCTTATTATTATTATTTTTTTTTGCTTTTAGGACACAAATAGTTCCTTGTGTTTGAAACAAATGAAAAGGAAAACTTTGCACAACAGATTTTTATTAAGCAGTAAATACATGTTTAAAAGGAAAAACACAGTTTGCTTTTTGAAAATTGATATGCTCCAAGAAGATATTACTCCTACTTTTATATTTATTACTATGAAGGAATTAGTTTTAAATTGAATGAGCGTTGATTTTATGCAAGCAATGTAACTTTTTCATTCCTGAGCAGTTCCTAGAACACAGTAAACGTTTAGTGCAGCATTTCTAGTATAATTATTCTTAGATTCCAGGGGGGAAAATATTGTGCTGAGTTACTGATCTTGCTCTAAGTCAAAACTTAAGTCCCCTATGAGAAACTTTTGAACTTCATAACTTGGTATGAGTACTGTCCTTTCTCTGGAACCTTTTTGTATGCTTGAGTCATATTCAAGCCCCCTCCTGCTCCTTACTGCTCCACGGTAGCCATAGCCCAGTGGTCGGAGCAGCTTGCCAGATGCTAAGACATCCCACTCCCAGCAGTCAATTCTTTTCTCCGCCACATCTACCAGTTCTCTTGTGGGACACAAGGAAGACATGTGTGGTCAGCTCCCCTAGGGTCTCTTGGTTCAGTTCTTTTCTGGAAGAGATAATTGCTTGGGGCTGCAGGTGGAAAGCACATAAAACTTCTCACCCTTGCTTGAAAATTAGGTGCCAACGTATAGTTGTAATCTTGTGAAATAGTTTTGAAACAATAGTCTCATTTATCTGCTATCAGATATTAAAAGATATACCATTGTATGACCCTATTTTTAATCACTGAAGTATTTTTATCTTATGAAAAAGGTACAGTGTTTAATGACTAAAGAGACATGATATCCTATTCAAGTCTCTTATTCTATATGACAAGATAAGTAACACATTTTCATGTTCTTTATGGCTGTAATTTGTACTGCATGTTACTTAATGATCTATATGAAAAGAGCATAGCTAAAGTCTTGCAGAATGTATTTCTCAAAGAAACAAGCACTCATTATTTAGGATTTAGTAATTCAACTAAACTACAGAGAGAGCATGTCTAAAAATTGCTCGATGTCAGAGGGCTGGCAGTTTTTGAGTAGCAAGTCTTCTCATTTGTGAAATATTTTATCATCTTTGAAATTGTCAAAAACCTCTAGCTAAGAGTGTATACCACAATATAAGGTAATGGGGCGAGTTATTTCATTTAATGTATAGATGAAGTAAAAATTAGTTACAGAACAAGATAGGGTGTGGTGTATTTTTCAAGTTCTATTAATAGATATGTGCATAAATTCCCAAAACAGTCAAATACCACTACTTACATTTCTTTTTTAAAAAATATATTGCTAAATTTATTTTAACACATTATCATCATAAGCCTCAAATTTTCTTCCTTAAAAATATGCTACCCATCTGCTTCGATGTTTCTAAAGAGGAATTGCTTCTGTAAGTATAGATATAATTTTTCTATCTCAGGAAAGGTTTGCTTAAGTATATCAAAGTGGAAAAATGCAGTAATCCTTCGGGTTTTTGAGTTAAAACAAATTTTTCCTGGAATGTCTGAATGTATGAGCAATGGCCCAGTGACTGTTCAACCAACCTTACTTCTCTACATTCACTGAGTTCTAAACCAAATGGTAAGTAATCCCATCTGGGTATTACTCATGAAGTGAATTCCCTGTCGAGAATTACTACCTGACTATACCATAACCTCGTTGCACAGGGTTTAGTCCGCAATAAGGGAGTTCATTTGACTGCTAGCCTGCAATTATTTTTTTTTCCTAACACCAGATGGCGCTCGTATATTTTTAATCAGCTTTGATTTTTTTTTTTAATTTACCCCCATCTCTCCTTTCCAGAAAGATTTTGCTAAAAATATTAAAGCTCATATATGTTTTTATCTCATGTAATATTTAATTGAAGTCTTTCACATATTGATTAAACTCAGCCCATTTTTTCTCTTGGTTTCATAGGGCAATATTGTTTAATAATATTGAATATTAGCAGGAAAGACGGATAGCATATCTGCATTAGTGACCTGAATGAACTGTCCATGCAGTCACTATCTAATCACCTAGAAATGCAATTTATTTAGAACCTACTCTAATTTTTAAAGCAATTTTAGCCTGAATTTAGTTCTTCTGTCTTGTTAGTACAAAAAGAAACACACTGGTAGCTAGGAATCACATTTATTCATCAGTCATAAGAGAACCCTGTCTTTGTGCAAATGAGTTTTATGTGAAGCCCCCGGGGTACCTAAAATCAGTCCTCTTACAAATACTCTCTTGTTCTCCCTCATTCTCATTTTCAGATCAGTGTCACTTTTTTCTCCTTATTTCATCAAATAGTTAATAGCAAACAATTAGGCCCCTTATTATAGAAGGAGTAACCCTTGCTGCTTTGGTTTTCTTCCTCTTTCTCCTTCCATCTTAAATTTTTTTCTTATTTTTGTTGTTGACCCTGCCGCAGATGTCCCCATTCCCCCCGCCCTTTGCCCGGCTCTCCCTTTCCTCTGGCCATCACCACACTATTGTCTGTGCCCATTTCTCTTTAGTTGGAAGATGGGTAGCTTATTATTCAATGTAAAGAATCTGTCGTATATGCTGTGGCTTTATTTTGATACAACCTTTGCCTGTGAGTTTTAAGCACTTATAGTGCTCTCCTCTTTCCTGGGAATTACAGTTTGTCAGCCACCTCTGAGACTTCCCTGAGTTTAACAGGAGTTCTCCACCACCCACGGTAAGAGAGAAACAAATGCCTCTGCAATGTGTATTATAGACAACTGACAAAAGTTAAAACTGAAGAAAACTTTTGCTTACTTTCAGCGATTTTGATTTTTTATCTCTTTTAGTGGAACATGGTGGGGAAAATGCAAAATTACTAAATAAATTTACAGAAAGCAGGCAACAATCACATCCTTTACAATCAGGTTGAATATGAGAGGGAAGAAATAGCTGTGAGTTTTTAAAACCCTACTGCATTTCCCTTTGCTAAAATGCAAATTGCTCCACTCATTATAATAAGCATCTTATCTAGCTCAAGATATTTCATTTAGAAGCTCTCGTTATTTTTCCTGTTAATAGTTGAGAGGGTTATTGACCATAATGCATTGATTGAGTTTTTTATGCTAATGGTAGGAGATAAAATGAGATAATGGGCTTAGCACCCTAGGGTCCTGGGGAATTTTGATCCTGTCTTTTTCAGAAGGGTCTACATTACCTTTTGGTAATATTCCCACATAAACCACCAAAGAGTGTTTTTGGAACAGTTTCTTTCTTGGCAGCTCTTTTCTGATGCCTAGAAACTTTCATCAGAATAAAGCTTTTAAAAAAATTATGAACAGTAGAATGACAACAAACACACAACTATCAACAAGTGAACCTAAAAACAAAAACAAACTAAGCAAACAGCTAGAACAGGAATGGAATCACAGAAATGGAGATCACATGGGGGGTTATCAGTGGGTGGGGGAAGAAGGGGGATGGGGTAAAGGTACAGGGAATAAGAAGAATAACTGGCAGGTACAAAATAGCCAGGGGGAGGTTAAGAATAGTAGGGGACATAGAGAACCCAAAGAACTTGTATGTACGGGTCCATGGACATGAACTAAGGGGGGAATGCTTGTGGGAGCGGGGGATACAGGGTGGAGGGGAATAAAGGGGAGAAAAAAGAATGGGACAACTATAATAGCATAATCAATAATCACTTGATTATTTAATATATACTTAATAATTTTAATATACTTAATTAAAATTATTAAGTATATATTAATAATAAAAATATACTTAAAAATTAAAAGCTTGTTAGAAATTTAGCAAGGTTAGAGATACATTTCAGAGAAAGCATTGTGAACCATTTCTTCAGCCATCATAATTTAGGCCTTCACATTGGCCAGTCCTCCACTGATTTGAGGAACTGGTTCTCTTCTAACTCTAGATAGATTTTCCAGACAGTAGAAAGTTAAACAATTTTTTTTTCAATTGCAGTTTATATTCAACATTATTTTATGTTAGTTTCTGGTATACAGCATAGTGGTCAGGCAATCATACACTTTATAAAGCGTTCCTCCTGATATTTCCAGTACCCAACTGACCTCATACATAGTTGCTACAATATTATTGACTATATTCCCTATGCTGAACTTTACATCCCTGTGATTGTTTTGTATCTACTCATCTGTTCTACTCAGTCCCTTTACCTTTTCTACCCAGCCCCCCAACCCTCCCTTCTGGCAACCATCTCTGGTCTCTGTATCTATGAGTCTGTTTCCATTTTGTTTATTTTGTTCTTTAGATTCTACATATAAGTCAAATGATGTGGTATTTGTCTTTCTCTGACTGACTTATTTCATGTAGCATGATACCCTCTAGATCCAGCAATGCTGTTGGCAAATGGTAAAATTTTGTTCTTTTTTCTGGCCAAGTATTATTCCATCATATATGTGTACCACTGCTTTTTTATCCGTATGTCTATTGATGTGCCCTTGGGTTGCTTCCATAGCTTGACTATTTTAAACAACTGTGCGATGAACATAGAGGTGCACATAGAGGTGGATATGTACCCAGAAATGGAATTGCTGGACCATAAGGTAGTTTCATTTTCAATTTTTTTGAGGAATCTCCATAATGTTTTCCACAGGGGTTTTTAGTGATCATGGGGTCATAGAAGATTATCCAGCCCAATCTTTCCCAAAAAAGAAACTGTGGTCATGTCTGGGTAAAGGATTTTTTCTAAATTTATGGCAGAACCTGCATTCAAGATAAGGCCAGGTCCTATGTGGAACTCCATTACCATATCATCAAATTTACATTCTTGAAAAAAAGTGGCACATTCTATGTACACTGAGTCCTGTCAGAAATTGGTATCTGGTTAATGGTATCTGATGGTGACTATTGTAATGCTTTTGTATAGTCCAGGAATAAATACTTTATTTTGGCCACTATTACTACTCTATAATAGTAAATTATAGTGCAGTGGCTATAGAATATATATAAGTAAATATGTTCTCTTATAAGTAAATTTTTTCATCGAAATAGATGTATTGGGGTTGAACCAAGAATATACCAGCTGACAAAGTAAGCTTTAATCTTTCTAAATCTCTCAAAGAATATGGTTTTGTAGTTTAAGATCTCCTTAGTGCTGACAGCCTGTTTTTCTAGTATATTATCACTTACTGGTTATAGTATCTTGATACAAGCATAGTTTAATTTTTCTGTATCTTAGTTTCTTCATCTATTAAATAGCAATAATAGTACCTACTGAGAGTAGATGCCTACTGAGAGTAGATGCCACAGTATCCTTTTATTCATTCTGATGCTGTCATATCTATATGACAGATATATATTACATATATATGATAAATACACAAAAACATGTATATGTATATCTTCTGTTCTCAGGTATGTTATTTGGGTAAAGTGGACTCTGTGTTTAGTCATGGCTACATCAGACTACTTTACACCAATCAGTCCATATAGGTGATAGGAGGCTTCCTGACTGTATTTGAGCCAACGACACCTGAGCAGACAGTGTCTGGGGCATCTGGAAAGACATTTCTTTCTTACTCCTTTTCTTTTCCCCTTAGCAATTGTTAAAAAAGGGTATTCACTGGTTCTCCAGGTGATGGGGTTGAAGATGAGTCACTTGGGCAGAAGGTCTAAGAAGGCCACAGGGGTGTTTGTTAAGCTGCGTAGAATCACTGTGTGAATGGGAACAGCACATGACCAAGTGAGAGAACCACAGAAATTACACTGGGAATCCTGATGATTGAATCTCCAGGTCAAAACTGAAGTCACATATACTTCTGAACTTTTGCTTACACAAACCCATTATTTATCTAAACATAAGAATAGTTGGAACTGTAAAAGCCAAAGAGCTTGTATGCCTGACCCATTGACGTGAACTACGGGGTGGGGGATGTGGGTGGGAGAGGGTGTGCAGGGCAGAGGGGAATAAAGCGGGGAAATGGGACAACTGTAATAGCATAGTCAATAAAACATATTTAAAAAAGACATATAACATTTAAGTTGTTGTGTATGTCTAACCAATAGGATTATTTTAGAGACTAAAGATAAATCCACCAAGCCTAATAGGAAATAAGAACTTTACATATGGGAGATATAATTCCTTCTGTGGTAGAATCCCTCTATAATTCTAATGTCAAAGGAAAAAATAAGAATATATATTCTCATTAATCTATCAGGCATTTATGTAATATTGTTTGAGGGGCACATACTTTCAACAACAGTTTATTTGAGCCCACATAAAATGAGCTAGAAGACTGGACCTCATTTTCCCATTGAGTCAGAGAGCACAGTCCAGAAAATATGTTGAATGAAATATTAAGAAAAAGTTTGTATAACTGAGAAGTTGAAGAAAGTGTATGGTTTTTGCTTTATACATTTAAATCAGGATAAATTTTAACCAATAGGTTGAGAAAAATGACCCTATTATTAATTAAAATTGATAGCAGCCTGCGTTGAATTCCCTAATACTTTCCTATCAAAATAATATTCAAAGTACTCACAATTTTAACACACAAAAATGTGTTATCAGCATTCTTAGGTTATCACCTAAATTGAAAGTCAAAACTCTAACTCATGTGTTAGCATGCTCATCACTCACATGTCTATCAGTCATTCTCTGCCTTTGATCTTTATATAATCTGCATGAAGCAGGTGTAAATGTAAAGTGATGGCTTCTTTTTATTAAACTGAATTTTTAAGCAGGCTTCACATTTAAAAGTGTATATGCATTAGATTTGCATGATTTCATGACATTCAAATGATTAGTTGGTTTAAATAAGTCAGTGAGAAAGCATGCAGAAACTACTGGCTCTTCCTCAGTTGGTTCAAACAAGTGGTTGATGAAAGTAAAAAATAATAGTTGATAAAAATTTATTATTTTTAATGTTTTGTATTAAAAAGATTTCTGAGTATTCATTAAATTTTTAGCTGTTAGAGTCAGAAGTTCCATTTTGGCCCTATTGAATGTTTTTATATGATAATTATAGGTCTGTCTCATCACAGTAAATGAATATTGTCTGTCTGTTAGATAGACAGTTAATTTTAAAAAATGAAATCACCCGATACAAGCACTAGAATTAAAAAGAAGTTCAGGGACGTCTTGGTAAGTCTTATGGTTTGTTGAGCTGAGCTATGATGGTCTGTTTTAGAGTATAGAGTTCCCACAAAGGAACCTACAGTTGGATGTGTAAAGCTACTGTAGCTTTTAGGAATTTTCTAAGATTGTAAAGATATACACTGAGAATAGTGGAGATTGAACTTTATGCTTCTTGATCTCAAGTTTTAATCTACTACTTTTTCCTTCTCATTGATAAGTATTTCTATTTTTTTATTATCGCCTGAGGACATTTTTTTTGTTGTGTTTATAGAGAGTAGAAGGAAGAGAGAGGAACATCGATGTGAAAGGGAAACATTGACCAGTTACTGCCTGTATGCACCTGGACCAGGGAACATACTCACAACCTAGGTATGTGCCCTAGGTTGTTGAAATTGAACCCACAACCTTTTGGTTATGGGATGACATATCAACCACTTGAACCGCACCAGCCAGAGCCTTTGATGAGTATTTTAAAAGCTACATTTGGCTTTAACATAACTGTTATGTATAATTGTATCTCCCTAAAATATGTATGTTGCAGTCCTAACCACTAGTACCTTAGAATGCAGCCCTACCATTCATTCAAGATGTAATTTGTTAAAACAGAAGTAGGTTGGGCTCCTAATCCAATATGACTGGTATCCTCATAACAAGAAGATATTTGAATACCAGGACAGACACACATAGAGAGAAGATGTTAAAACACATCTACAAGAAGAAGACAGCCATCTATAAGCCAAGGAGGATTCCTCAAAGAACTCAGAAATTATCAACTCTGCTGACACTTCAGTTTTCAAGCTTCTAGCCTTCAGAACTATGAGACAATGAAGTTCTGTTGTTGAAGATGCCTAATTTGGGACACTTTGTTAAGGCAGCATTGGAAAACTAATAAAGCCACCGAAAAGGAAGGCTTCAAGGAGAAGGTCAATCAGAAATTGACTCCGCACCCCTGGAAGAACAGTGATATAAGGATGATGGCGGTTTCCATCTTGTACTTCCCAGAAAGGGAATAAAAAGGAAATGGTACGATTACTAAAGTTTACTTCAAAAGTATTTATTTCTTCAATCCCCAGTGATATATTCCTAGGGGTTCTTTTTCAATATACACACAATGGGTAAATACATGTAATGTTTCAAGCTCTTTAGAGGAGTAAGGCCAGATGACTGTAACTACAGTCTATCACAGTTAATGGCTCTGATTAGAAGTTAATACAGCTCTGGGTGATTCAGATTGCTCTACCACAGGAATTGTGTCATTTTTCCCTTCAAATTTTATCTTTATTTTTAACATCACTGTACAAGAAAGTCGAAATGCCTTTTTACAACCAGATGCACTGTGAAGGAAAGAATTAACAACAGATAGCCACGAGTGGGAAGCAGAGTTAGATTGTGACTGTGCAGTCCAGTGTGAGAGGGAAGAGCGGGAAAGGGTGACTGTTGGAATAACTTTGTGGATGCCTAGACCAGAAAACTTGAGGAGAGGCCTGGGGGCAAGGCTCTCTGCTGAGGTTAAGACTTTCTGACTGAGTCAGAGCAAACAGATGAGTGTCTTGGGGACTCATTGCCCTCCTCAACGACTGGAGTTGGAGAATTGCCTCAGGGCCTGCTTCTAGGGCTTGCAGCTAGTGATTACTTGGACCTTACATTTCTACACATTTTTCTTCTATTATAGTGAAATATGGAGGCAGCACAAATAAGTTTCTGAAACGTGAACATATCCTCCAAGTGGGCAGGTGGCAAAGGTTAAAACTGGTGGTCTTCAGAGTATTCCTATTTTGAGTTTTCAGTTACCTTTGCTCACCTTTGTTTTAACAGTTTCCAAACCTTGCCTCAGATACTGAGCCTTTCCTCTGACACATGCCCCCATTTTCTGTGAGTGAACATTTGAGCAATAGCATTCTTTGTTCCTGTACTAACACTATAACTTTTATACTAAACAGGATTTACTGAGCCTCTGTAAAATGCTCACGGTGATAATATTATCCTGATTCATAGGCAAGGTCACTGAGACCCAGAAAAATAGTTATTTGGCAACAAAGACATTTGGTCCAGTTTCTGAACTTCCTGTTAGACACTGCTTAGCCTTCAGTTGTCAGTAAAAGCCGGCAAAATTGGAAAAAAGAAGACTGACATAGTTTGTCTTCAAAAACACCATTTTCCTCCTTTGAATTCCTGCTCCATTTTCCTTCTTAAGAGTATTATCTTGTTCTCAGTTGGTGACATGCCAATCACTCCTAAGCTTTTGCTATTAAACTTGGTGCTTGCTGACTGGGATTTGCTGAAGATGGCACGCTACTCGAAGACACTGCATTGGAAAAGACAACTCGATACTGATAGTATTAAAGACCTACTGTTGGAATGGCAGGCGATGGGATTGCTACTTGGTTGGAAACACTGCTAAAAAATTCCTCCAATGTGCTTTCCAAATTACTTGCTTAAAAAATCATCCTTAAATATTATTCACCACAGATGCCCCATCCATGTTTAAGGGTTCCTTTATTTTGCATCAAAGTCCTGAACTGGACTTAACAAACCTGACTAGATTGGGAATTTGACCATATTTTGAGCTTTGTTATTGCTATGATTAAGTTGTGGGCTCAATCCTCAGTTTTATTTGCCCTCTAGCTGTAGGAGATATGATTTATATGCTGCCAAGCAGGCCCATATTCAGCCGTTAATTGCTAGTTAATCATTCTCAGTTCTACAGTATCTCTTTTGAAAGCATTAGTTGTCACCAGCAGCAGTTATTCATTTTCATTATCTTTATTTTTTCAAATGACTGATTTATAAATGTCTAGTGTATTTTCTTCAACAAGCATACCTTCTAGTTCACTAGCAACTAGTTTTCAGCCATCTTGTGCCTGCAGCCAACTTTGCCTACAAGCTCTGACAGAGTACCTCTGGCCAGCTGTAGTGTGGCCCCCCGAAGATCTCCATCTCCATTATTCACACATATATAATCCCCTCCCCTTGAGCTGGAAGGATCTTACCGACTGCCTCTAATAAATGGATTATAGCAAGATAATCAGATGTCACTTCCATGATTCAGTTACAGAAGACTGACTTTTGTCTTGTTGGCATCCTCTCCTGACTTGTTTTTTTTGCTTACTGTGATGCCAGTGTGTTTCATAGGTGTCCTCTAAAGAGGCTGCCATGGCAGAGAAATGGGCATCAGTTCCAGCCAACAATTTTTGAGGAACTGAGACCTTAGTCCAACAGGCCACGAGGAACTAAATCCTGCCAATGACCAGTAGGAGTGAGCTAGAAAGCAAATCCTTTCCAGCTGAGCCTTGAGATGACTGCAGCCTTGTAAGAGACTCAGCCACTAAGGACTTACACAAACAGTGATATAATAAATGTCACTAAGTTTTGGAGCAATTTGTTACACAGCAACATAAAGCTAATATATATGCCTTGTGATTAATGATTATTGTAGTCAGCCTCTGAGATGGCCTCAAATGATGGCCCCTGACTCCTACTATGTCCTTACACCATTGTGTAGTCTTCAGTATTGTATCTGGATTGCTCTCTGAGACCCATGGTATATGGCAGAAATTTTTACCTTGTTGCATCTGAGATTGGATTCTTAAGAGTATGGCTTTGGTCTTGTACTAGCATTTGTTCTCTCTCTCTCTTTCTCTCTCTCTCTCTCTTCCTCTCTCTCTCAATCATCTGTTCTTGTGGGAGAACAAGTCATTTTATGGAGCACCTCTATGGAGATGTCCATGTAGTGAGAAAATGAGTTGTCTACCCAATGAGGAGCTAAAGCCTGCTGACGACCACATGAGAAATCTTAAAAGAGGATCTTTCAGTTTTAGTGCACCCTTGAGAGGAATGGAGTTCTATCTGATGGCTAGACTACAACTTCAAAAGAGACCCTACTCTAGTGTCACAGAGCTGGGATGCTTCTGGATTCCTAAAACTCGGAATTTCTGTGAGATGATAAATGTTTGTTGTTATAAACTGCCAAGTTTTGAGGAAATCTGTCATGCAGCAATTGGTAACTTAAACAGTGATCCATAATACAATTTTAATGTCTGCTTATTTTGGCCACTCCTAAACTGGGCTTTTCATGAAGATTAGAGTTCAGGAATTTTATTGGATAATAATATCAGGATATTTACTTGTGGAGAGAAGAAAAAGAAACAACTGATAAATGGAAAAAT
>PVKM010038604.1:0-14054 GCA_004027735.1 Carollia perspicillata
AGCCTCACCTCCAGCCCAAATTTGTAGAAGAAGAAGTTGATGAAGTACTTGATGCAGCTAAGCAGGTCCCGGTCCAGCTGCTGTCGGGTGCCTTCAATGCAGACAGCCTGGGCGGGCAGCGGGGCCAGCTGGTGCTGCCGGCGGTGGTGCTCCTGGCGCCGGTACACAATGGCCTCGAACACCAGCAGCAGCAGGATCTGCAGGTGGTTCTGGGGAAGGGGACAGTCAGGACACTCCAGCCCTGTCCCCAGCATGCGCCAGCCCCCTTGGTCCCACCCCCACCTACCCCCAAGGCCCTGCTCTCACCTGGATGTAGCCCAGGTTGGGGAAGCCTTTCCGCACCCCAAACCAGTTGGCCGGGTCAACGGGCCCCCGGTACAGCAAGGACTGGTTGATCTCCATCTTCTGCAGGTTGGTGCTATTGGGGAGGGGCTGGCAGACAGGGGCGCTGTCAGCAACTACCCCCCAGCTGGTAACTGGATGCTGACGCCAGGGACCACCGGCCCCGCCTTAGGTCCCTGCTCCCGACAGCACCTCCAGAACAGGTGTGGGGCAGGCCACTGCTGCCCAGCCGGGGACATGGAGCTGCTGTCAGCCTTCAGCCCACCTGAGTGGAGAAGGGGCCGGGGTGACCAGGGGTAGGGAAGCTTGAGGCAGGGAATGAGGGGACAGTAAAGAGAAAGCTCTGGGTAGAGGCTCCCCATTTTCACTCAAGGAGACAGGTGGCCTCAGAACCACCTCACCCACGGCCTGGACTGCATCAGGGACTTGGCTGCTTCAGGGTGCTTCTCCAGTCCAGACGCCCTGGCATGGCTGGTGGGTCCTGCGTAGACCGGGTTGAAGCACACCTCCTCTAGGAAGCCCCTGGCCCTGGGGACAGCCCTCTGCGTCTGTCCCTCGCATGCTGCGCTAAATATAGGAGCAGCCCCTGCAGCCCCCAACCTGCGGGAGGCTTGCAAAGCTCTGGGGCACGGGGCCCAGTGCACGTACCTCGGTGCAGTTGCTGGAGTACTCGTGGGGGTTGACGACCTTGAGCTGGTACAGCATCTTGCACACGATGATGATGCAGGTCCACACGGTGGACAGGCAGGAGGCCATGGGCCGGAAGCGGGAGTAGGGCAGGGCGAAGGCCCAGAGCACAACCAGCAGGAGGTTCATCAGCGACACCTGCGAGACAGCCGGGCAGGTGGAGCAGCTCCCTCTCCTGTGAGCCTTGAGATCCAGGGAGGCCGACGAGGTGCCCTGAGAGACCCCACTGCAGACCAGAAAGGGGTGTGTCCTGCTCTCACCTCCTTCAGGGCCACCCAGACGGTGTACAGGGCCACCAGCTTGAAAACGTGTAGCTCCAGCAGGCGCCGCACAAACACCTGCACTCGGGTGAGGATGTTCGAGAAGCTGGTGGACAAGTCCAGCAGTCGCTCCACCACCAGGCCCCATTTGTTGGCCGCACCTGTGGGAGTGGCAGGTAGTGAGAAGGGAATAGGCACTACGGGGCTGGGGCTGTTCTGCCCTGTGTGGACAAGGCTCCGGGGCTCCCAGGGGCCCCAGAGGCCGGGCCCCTCGGCTCTCCACACTCACCTCCCAGGGGCTGTGCCCTGCCCTTCTGACTTACCTTCTGAGACCTGTGCGGCCTGGTGGGGGCCAGTTGTGCCCAGCCCCTTGTTCCTGGGGTCCCCCTCCTCTTCCTCCTCCTCCAGCTGCAACAATGGGGTCCCGCTCACTGCCTCCTGCCTAGGACAGGGCCCAAAAGTGTCACTTCCGTCTAGTACTCCTGTCCTCCTGGGGCTCACAGAAGACCCTGCCTGCAATGCCTTCTGTCTCCACTGGGTGACCCATGTCATTTGCACTGTAGCCACTGGGTGATAGCATGCCACCCAGCTGACATCCCACTGCAGAGATGCCCTTGGGTCGGAGAAAACACCCCCGACCCGAGGCTCCTCAGCATCGGAAGGTGCTGGCCAAGGCCTTTCCCCTGCCCTGGGCTCTCCCATCCAAATCCCACCAGCCTCCTTTCCCCTCCCAGACGAGGCCCTTCTCTGTGATACTCCACAAACGCCCCTGCCCCTCAACCCCTGACCGGCCAAGATCAGAGCCCACACAACCTCAGAGACAGGGGCGGGCGCACCTGTGGACCCAGCGTGGACGGCAGGCGGCAGGCAGGGGGATGTGCTCCAGGTCGGTGAGCTGCATGAAGGGCCGGTGGAAGTAGTGCAGCTGCAGGATGCAGGCGAGCAGGAAGAAGCCGGGAATGAAGATGCTGGAGAAGAGCTCGGACACGCTGAACTGCTCCAGGCCCAGGTCCTCCAGCCTGGGGAGGGGGCACTGTCAGTACCACCCGGCCCCTCGGGGCTCCGACGCAAAGCCCTGGATGGAGGAGGGGAGGTGCCCGTACCTGGGCCTCGCTCAGCTGCCCACCCACCCGCGACTCACTGCTCATCGGTGAAGCCTGTCAGGTTTCGCCAGTACATGGGGAAGTCCTGGAACTGGAATGTGTAGACAGCGATGAGCACCAGCATGGTGTAGGCCACCACCAGCCACCAGAACACCTTGAGCAGCTTCCTCCACAGGCTGTAGTAGACCTGAAGGATAAGGTGTGTGAGGCCCCTGGGCGGCCAGGCCGGGCCGCTTGAGTGTGCCCCGCTGCCCACCCCCAAGTACCTGGAAGAGGGTGAGGCAGAGCAGGAAGAGGAACATGTAGACGATCTTATAGACGACGAGGCGGCCCGCGAAGCTCACCACGATGAACATGCCAGCGCACACGTAGATCCAGTACTTGGCAGAGAGTCCTGTGACCAGCTTCTCCAGACTCTGGAGCAGCGTCCAAGTCCTCGTGTGCTCTGGGGGCCAAGCCAGGGAAGGGGTAGAGGGTCGGGGGGGTGACTTAAGGGCCAGAAAGGAGGGAGCCGGCCCAGCTGCCCCACCCACTCACCTGCATCTGCCACAGTAATCTCCATCAGCTCGGAGTTGGTCTTTTTCCCCTTCAGCAGCTTCTCCTTGACAAATTGGCGCAGCAGGAGCCAGAAGGTCAGCATATACAGCAACTGGGACGGGGCAGGGCAGTGTCACTGAGCAGCGGGTGGCCTGGCACCCCTCCCAGAGGAAGGGCCCCGCCAAAGAAGGCATGGGCATGGGAGAGACCCTCAGCAGGGAGGCGGTCAGCCAGGCCCCCTGCAGGGACAAGCTCCCCTTGGCACATACACACCTGCACACAAATTCTCACACAAGTGCACCCATTTGCACACTAGGCTCATATATCTGCGTGCATTCATGCCTATGTATGCAGAGGTCCACATGTGTGCTCCCACATGTGCACACACATGCTTGTGTGGCCTTGAACACGTGGCACAGTGAGATGGGCCCCCCAAGCCCCGGGGGCAGTGCGCAACACTGACAGAACCTGTGCGAGGCAGACAGGGGCAGTGCCCCCTGAAACACAAGGTCATCACTCATGCACTCGAGCACCCCGTGGCAACCACCAGACAAGTGCCTGCCCTCCTGGACTCCCCCTCGGCTGGGAGCTGGCCATAAACAGAATGGCACCATCACAGGCCCTCACGTAGAAACCCAGGGTGCCAGCACGTGCTCACAGCTGCCCTGGGGTGAGGGGCACTCACCATGGCACCCAGGTCCAGGCAGGCGTAGGGGGTGTGCTCCAGCCCCAGCTGGCGCAGTCTGACAGGACCCAGGGTGGTGGGCAGCTCAGAACGCAGGTCCATGGCCCACACGTAGCGCAGGCTGCACAGTGCCAGCCCGTACAGCAGGATGAAGGGCGAGCAGAGTATGGCCAGCTGGTGGCGGCTGCGCACAGTCCAGATGAGGCAGGCCCAGAGCAGCAGCACGAAGGTCAGCCAGCTGTGGTAGGTGATGCTCCACACCTGGATGGCAGGGGCTGGTGGGTGTGGCTGCACAGTCTGCCTGGCCCAGTCCCAACCTGCTCCCCCAGGATGTCAGGGGGGCTGGGCCCCAGGGAGGTGCTCAGACAGGAAGGCAAATGTGCTCCATCAGCCTGGAGCACAGTGGCACAGGACACATGACCCCCCCATCACAAACATACACACACACACATGACCATACACACACAACCATACACATGGCCACACACACACTCACAAATGCACTTATACACTTGCTCACAAGTACACGTGCACGCACAGACCACACACATGTACATGCATACATGTGCTCGCACATTTACATGGGCACACATTCACACACACATGCTCACACATGCAGCTATGGGCTGGCCAGGGTTGCCTGTGGCCCAGGAGGACACAGCCCCATCCATTTCTGGTGAGGAAGCATCAGGCTGGGGAACATAGGCTGCCATCCGCCTCCCGCTGAGTGTGAGGGAGCCCACGGGAGGGCCCACCCAGGCTGGCCGCTCCTTACCATCATGGCGATGAGGGCGCACACGTAGCTCTGGTTCATGACAATGTGGCCCAGGCCATGCAGTAGAGATGTCTCTCTTGGCTCAGCCAGCCTGGAGCACACTACAGGGCAGGGGCAGGGGTCACCTTGGAAGCTCCCACATCAACAGGCCAGAGCCCCTTGCCCGCAGTTGACTGTGCCCTGTAACGTGGCTAGGATGCTGGAGTGGCAGCCCGCTGGGAGGAGGGAGTCACTTGGCAGTTGGCACTTGGTAGGCGCCCATCTGACCCTGCCCCCAACTGTCATGTGACCCTGGGCAGTCCTTGACCCTCTTCAGGCCTTAGGTTCCAAGGCTCTGAAGGGACAGGATGGATGAGGTGGCCCTAACTGTCTTCCAGTTCTGTGGGTGTGCAAGTCCCCAGGGCACCAGGTCCTGAGGCCAGCGACAGTTGCCACTTCATGCAGGGGCAATTCACAAAGTGGAAATCGAGGCTTAGGACAAAGAAAGCATCCAGAAAATGTCCCAGCCCTCCCCAGCTGGCATCTGCCTGGATGACAGCCACCCCAGGCCTCTGGGCCAGTGCAAGGCAGAGCAGTCAAGTCCTCCAGAAACTGGAAGGCAGGTGGGGAGAGGATGAGAGACCTGGGGTACCCCCACCCCCTGCAGGTCCGCAGCATGGATTCAGACCAGCACAGCTGGAGAGGCCAACACGGCAACACAACACAATGGCCACTAGGGGGCAGCACCAACAGGAGCGAAAGAGGTGTCCCTAGGCTGCCCAGGGAGCTTGGTACTCACAGGGGCGTTGCTGGACAGGGCTATGGCTGGTCAGGTCGTGCACAATGCAGTTGTCAGCCTCAGGGTCAGGCCTCGTGGGTGTGGACATCAAGCCCTGCAGAGGTGAGCCAAGACCCGGTGAGCCAAGCCCATGGGCAGGTGGGTGCAGCCCCACCACTCAGCCTATTCTCCTCACCTGGGCAGCCCTGGCCTGGCCCTGGGGCCACTGGTCCACCTCAGTCAGCTCCACCTCCCGATCCTTGATGTCACCAGCTGCCATTTTTGTCTGCAGAGACCAGAGCAGAGCTCAGTTCCCCACCCTGCCCAAGAGCCAAGGCCTGAAGGAGGAGGGGGTGTCCAAAAGTTTGAAGACAGAGGGGGGCTGCTGGCCCTTGGCGCCCACCTGGTCTGGGGGGCTGTGTGTGCGGAGCTTCAGGAGCGAGGTCACAGTGTAGTACAGGAGCAGCAGGATGCCGGGGCTCACATACACAGGCCAGTCGTGGCTGGTGTTGAGGACCAGCGAGTTGGAACTGGAGCAGTTCGTGTGGACCACAAAGTCTTTAAGACCAAAAACCCTGCCCAGAGAAGGCATGGCACTGACCTCCTGCTGGGGAGGAGGGGCCAGGTGGGCAGGGCCAGAATGAGGAGACAGAACGGGACCTATTCAGGTGAGTCCTCACCTGGCCCAGATGTCAGCAGGTGGGAGCTTGTCCTGAATGAAGGGCATCTGGTAGCAGTAGAGGCAGATGAGATGGCCGGCACCAAAGCAGCTCAGTATGACACAGAGTGCGCTGAAGCCCAGGGAGCTGATGGGAAAGTGGCAGGCCCACCAGGTGCAGATGCCCAGGAAGAACAGGAAATAGATGCTGGAGAAGGCTGAGGGGTGGGCAATGCCTGCAGAACCAGACAGGCGTGCAGGGTTATGCCTAACCAGGGCTGTGTGACCTCATTTCATTGTTCAGCAGGGAGCTCAGCAGGTGCCCAAACCCCTCCTGGTGTGACGTGCAGTGCTGGGATCCCCACTCCCTTCCCAGTGGGTACCTGACAGTGCCAGCAGCACTATGGCCAGGGTCCGCCCAGCAGCCACCAGCAGCCAGTGAGCCGTGATCCGGAACCGGGTGGCCAGCCTCAACCTCCGCTTGGGGGCCAGCGCACGGGCTCCCTGCTGCCCTGCCGGGGAGCTGGTGTCCACTTCCCTGTCATCGTCGTCCTGCCAAGGTCACAGAGAAGAATTGGAGGTCAGGGACATGGCACTCAAGCCACTGGGGAGGAAGGGGGGCTGCCCCTCTGAGGGCACAGTGCTGCCAGCCCGAGTGTAGACCTGTGTGGCCCTTCTCGCCAAGGCCCCCGCATCGCCCTCCCGCTGCCGCCTCACTGCAGGCCCTGCAGGCCTTCCTGGAGGCAGCCTGTCCAGCCCTGGTACACACGACGACCAACACATGGGGGCTGACTGTGGACTGTTCCAGAACCCCTCGAGGGCCTGTCCTTTATCCCCCCATCCAGACCAGGGACCCTCGAGGACAGGCAGTCCCCACAGATTCCTGCATGAACCCTCAAAGCCCTTGGCCCTGCTTGGTTTGGCTCCTGAGCAGGCTCAGTGGGGAACGACATAGGGAGCGTTCACGGTGGTGTGGCCGTAGACAGAGTAGGGATTTTTAGGAAGAAGGGAAGGCGGTGCACGCATACACGCGTGCTTCACTTGACAGTTTACAGAGCATCTTTACACCACTATGCTTGGTTCCATGGGCTGGAGCAGCAATTTCCTTACAAGTAAAGAAGCGGAGGCTTGGAGGAGACACCAAATTACACAGCTGTTTGCACCCTGCTCCCTCTCCACCACCCATATGGGACCTCCGAGAGTGATGGACAGGTCCCCAGGGGCAAGGCCAGGGCTGGAGTCTCCTGGTGCCCCCTGCCAGTTCTTCTGGCGGCCAACCCTTTGGATGGATAGAGGTGGCCACCTGGCCAGGAGGAAACAGGACGGCCCTTCCAGGCCTCCCCTGCCCGTGGTGGGGACAGAGGTCCAACAGGGCTTGTTTCCCTGGCCCTACCTGAAGGTTTCCCAGAATGGAGCTGTTTCCTGGACATCAGGGGGAGCCAGCGCAAGGCAGAAAGAACATGGACTGTGTGTTAGATGCCCTGGCCGTGCCCCGGGTCCCCATCTGTAAAATGGGCACCCTGCCTTTGCCTTTCCCAGCTGCTGAGGAAGCAGTAGGTGACCGGGTGTCACATCGCAGGTCCCATCTCCCATCTGTGCAGCCTTGGGAGTCACCTAACCTCTCTGAGTCTGTTTCCTATCCATCAGATGTGAGCGGGGACCAGACAGGGGAGATGAACCAGACAGGTCCCATCCTCACAGAGCCTGGGCACAGGGGTAGGGAGGCCCTGGGGAGGTGTGGTTGAGCTATGCCTGGAAGGAGGGGGCAGGCCAGGGGAATAGGGCTATAGGACACCCAGGACCCTGGGTACCAGAGCAGGAATGAGGGCCCTGAGGTTGGAACTCATAACCAGGGTTCCCTCTAGACCCTGGAGTGCAAGGATTAGGAGGCCCCAGCCAGCCGGGAAGGGGCAGACAGCTGCTGGAAGGTGAGGCAGCCAGGCCTGAGCTCACCCCTGCCCCAGCCTGGCCCCAGCCCTGGGAAAGCTTCGGAGAAGGCCCGTGGAAAATGAGCATATCTGGGAATGAGAAAAACAGGCAGCTGCAGGGTGGAAAGGTAGGTGCTCAGGGGCTGCCCATAGTGTCCAGCCTGGCCCGGCGTGGCCCAGCTCCTGACTCAGCTCCCAGAGGCCCTCCCAGGGGAGTGGGCAGAAATGACCACTCATCTCCTCACCCCTCCCATGGCCCACCTCGTCGTCTCGGTGCACACACACAGGTGGGCAGGACAGTCGGGGTATGTGCATGTACGCGGCGTGGGCACTGTGTATGTGCATGGGCTGCTCCTAGCCCTGGGCTTTCAAACTGGGCACCTATGAAGGGTGCCCCCACTGCTCTGCTTTGAGGTCTGTCTCTACCTGCTGCCCCTAGGTCAGCAGGGGGCACAGGCTCTATGCCACCGAGGACGCCTGGGGGAAGGTGACCTGTCCCGGTCGCCTGGCAGACCGGAGTCCTGCCTTGATGGGCAGCAAGGAGTGAGGGGCTCACCCCTCCCGCCCACCCACAGATTTCTGGAAGAGTCCAGCCCCTTCCTAGCAAAGTTGTTCCAGGAAGCTCTGGCTCTGCTAATGAGGAAACCAGAGGCAGCCCTGGCCCAGGCGCTTGCTGGTGCCCACGTGCCCCTGTGGGGAAGGAGGGGGCCGACCCAGTTGGGAGGGGGCCCCAAGGGCAGGCGGGAGGGTAGTTCCATCCCTGGGTCAACCCTCACAGAGGCCTGGAAAAACCACTCAACCTCCAGATCCCTATTCCCCCCTAAAATGTTGGTGTTGGTCTTGACCTGTGGGATGGGGTGGCAATGTGGGATGACAGGCTGGGTCGGCCGCAGGCCGGGTCACCCCGACCTGCTCTGCGAAGTCCCCTCTGCTCTGTGGACTCTTCTGTCGGTCGAGGCCCTCATGCCCCATGAGCCTTAGCTATAGGACAAAGGGATGCTGGGCCGGGTTGGGGAGGAGCCTGTGGCTCCCAGGAGGTTCTTGTGCGAAGACCCCTGCGTGGTCGCAGATCTTGCTCAGCCCTGGAGACCAGGCCCTCCTGGATGGAGGGCCCAGGCAGCCTCTGGACTGCAGCCCTTGTGCACGACAGAAGAGCGCTGAGCCTTCAACTGAGGAGGACACCAAGGGCCCCACGTTCACACCCTGCCCAGTGAAGACCCCCTCACCCAGGGCAGTGCCCTCTAAGGACAGTGTCTGATTTAGGGCCTTGCTGGCCTGAACCTATATAGCCCCTACCTTGCCCACAAGCCCACTGATGCCATCGTGGGAGAGGCTTCTCAGACATCCACCCTTGTGTCTGTCAGTCTATCCGTCTGTCAGTCCCTGGGCTCCCAGATGGTTGGCACAGACCACCCTGCAGCACTGCTGCTTCCCCACTGCCCTGTGGCTACCAAGAATCCCCTTGAGGATAGTCTCTAAGGGCGCAGACACCGCCTGGGTTCCCCACACGTGCCTGCCTCGAGGGAGCCCTGCCGGAACAACACCACGTTGCTAGTGCTCTGCTCCCAGGGGACAGGCGTCTGCTCTCCTCCCTGGTACCCTTTTTCACAATTAGCACATACTGACTTTTACAAGTAAAAGTCCACATTTATTATAACAGAAAAAAAAGAAAAGTAATCCTCAACTGTCCGGGTCTCGGCTCCAGAAAGCCCCTGCCCGGCCCCCCACCCCACCACGTGCACCCTGCCCACCACAGCTCACCGGCTCCTGGGAGCGCTGGCCCCGCCGGGCTTCCCGAGTGAGGCGCCCACAGAGGCCGAGGCACACAGCAGAGACCACCAGGATGCCCAGGTCGGGGGCCACCAGACGCACGGCGTTGGGGATGTCCCTCAGGTCCAGCCTGTGAAGGGCAGGGGAGTCCATTGGTTAGCCCAGGAGTGCGGATGCCAGCAGGGAGGGTGTGGACCTTTGGGTCTGAGAAATCCTGGGGGGGAGGGTCGGGGGGTTCTTACCTCGTGACCCCTATGTGTCGGGATAGGTTCTCCCAGTGGCTGCCTGTGGAGAGACACATGGGAACTGGATCAGGCGGGTGGGCAGCCCACTCCCGTCACCAGGAGGCCCTTGCAGCCCCGGAGTCACAGGACGCCTGGTCTCCAGAACACACATGGCTGGTCTCAGAGATGCTCAAAAACACTGTCTTCACTGATAGGGAAACTGAGGCCCAGCCAGGAAAGCCAGGTGGATCAAAGGCCCTTCAGTTCTGTCTCTCAGGGCCTAAGTGGCTGGGAGGCTGGGCTGGGCACTCAGACCCAGCTGCAGAAGCCGGCTGCTCCTCAGGGGCTGGAGTCGGGAGGCCTGGTCCCAGAGCCACCAGGGCCAGCACACCTTTGAGGCCCCGACTTCCCTCTAGTTTCTGAACTCAGAATGAAATGGGAAGACAGGCACCGCACCTGCCTGCCCACGGGGCTGAGCGAGAGGCCCTAGAGGTGGGAGACCCTTGCCAGGTGGGAGGGTTGGGAGCCTAAGGCCCCTTCACCTGCAGACTGGGGCACTGACGTCGATGGAGTCTGAGGGCTGGGTGCCAGCTGGAGGGACCGGCTAGGGGTGAAAGGGTGAAGGGCGGTGGGGCTGAGTCTCTAAACCCCAGCAGGCCTGGGAGGAAGACGCTGACAGACCGACGGGGGCCTGAGAAGGTCAGGGCTGCCCCGGAGTCGGACTCCAGGCTCTGGGATGAGCGCCATGTTGGTGCTCGATCCAGCCCCCAGGCAGCACTTAATTCGGGCCATCTCAGCTGGACGTAAATCACAGACAGGCACTCGGGTGGTCCTCATTAGGCAAAGCCTGGGTGGGACAGAGTAGCCAAGCTCCCCGAGGAGACCTGAGGTTCTTGCAGGGCTGCGGTGGCTCTCTCTCACCCCTCCCCTCCAGTTAGCCGCTAGCTCTCCCCCAGGCCTGCTGTCCCTAAGTACCCCTTCCCCCTCCCTCAGTAACTCACAGTTTGACCCCAGAAGCTGGTCCAGGCCAGGCACGGTGTGTAGGCATATCTGGAAGGTGAGGTGGGCTGCCAGGAAGAGGAGGCTGAAGGCCAGCAAGGCTCGGAGGAGGCGGCCAGTGTGACCTGTGGGCAGAGGGAAGGGGTGAGGCCAGCACGCAGCCCTGGTCACTAGCCCTGAGCCAGGCCCCATCAACCATCCCTGGACACACACTGAGCATGTACATGGGGTCACGGGGGGCTGTCAGCAGCCGGTTTCATGCAGTGCTTTGCTCCCTCCCACTGAGCGCTCACAGCAGCCCCATGGGCGGGCACTATCACGCGTCCTGATTTACAGACAGAGCTGAGGGGACATGATCACAGTCACAAAGCAGGGAGTCAGCAGGGCACAGCACACGAGCCTGCCTGCTGCCTGGGAAAGGAGGGCAAGGGGGGCAGAAGAGTTGGGGGCAGGAGCCAGAACAGAAAGGAAAGCCCCCCCCCCACTCGGGAGACACCTTTGGGTTTGCTCATGTGTCCAGTGAGCATCCGAGTCACCCTGCTGTGCCTTGGCTGCAGAGTGCCGCTGCACTGCGTGGTGCGGACTGAAAACCCTCACCAGGGCTGGGGGCTGAGGGGGACAGGACTGGGATCCTGGCTCTTCAAGAACAGTGGGAGAACCTTGCCTTCCTGAGGGCCGTCGTGGGGCTAAATGCTTCCTGTGTGTGCGGAATGAGTGACGGTGGCTGGTGTGCCAGTGCCTGCTCTGCTGGCAGGGGCGGGGTGCTGAGAGCCCAGCTGGGCTATGGCCCACGAGCACAGGTAGGGGCAGTTCTGGACAAGCACCCTCTCTGCTCCTCGAACCTGGCGGGGTGTGGCATTCATAACCAGGGCTGCACCCTGCTCCCTAGGAAGCAGGGCTCTGGAAGTCCTAGGGTCGCCTCTGCTCTGTGAGTGGGTGGGCAGCCCCCGCTCTGTGCAAGACCAGGGCCAGAGACTCCCACGTGGTTCTTACTGTCACACTCTGAGCTCTGAGTCCCGGGTTTAGGAACCAGCTGCAGCAGCTTCCTCCTCCAGCCCCCAGCCTTTTGGCAGGAGCCCCCGGCTCCTCATCCCTGCTGGCAGGCTGATTTGCCAATGACAACGCACAGGGCAGCTGGCCCCTCTTTGCCTTCCCAGAGCACCGGACAGTTGGGGTCACCATCACACCAGCTCTTCTTCTCCTGCCGAGACCCGCAGGCTCGGGGCCCATGTCTGTTTTGTTCGCTATCTTTCAGCACAGTTGCTACGTGTGGAATAGACTCAGAGTTGGCCCCTCTTCCCTCCCCCAGGGCTGGCCCAGCAGGTGACACTTCTGGAGGGACATGTGACCACCCATGGTGAAAGCCAAATCCTTCAGCGTTCGCCTGCTGTCTCCCTGATCACCAAGGGAAGCTGGGCTCAGAGAGGGTGAGGGACTCCTTTAGGCAGCCCAGGGAGGCACCTGGCAGGAGCCTGTGCCTCAGTCATTTCCACGTCCCTCCTAGCCCTGACATTCTGGCCCTTCAATCACAGCCTCTGACTTGCAGTGGCAAAGTGAGCGGGGTGAGCAAGAGGGAGACCAGGGAGGGGCTGGTGGAAGAAACAGCCCACTGGCAAGAAGGAGAAATGGAAAATGAATGGGAGAATCTGGCCCTGGGCCCTGGCTGGCCTCTGTGCTCAGAGTCCCTGGCCAAGACGGGGAGAGGCCATGGGCCTCCCCATAGGAGGATGGAGCTGGGCTGCCAGTGGGGCGCTATGCAGGGTTCCTGGGGGAAAGAACCTGCCAGGAGCCAGCCTGCTCCACCTCTCTACCAGGAGCCCACAGGAGCCACAGGGTTCAAAGGCAAAGCTTCCCCTGCCCCGGCCCCCACCGACCCCACACTACCTCTCAGCCTCCCCTCTGTCTGGCTTGACCACACGGCTTCTCTCCTGCAGATTTTGGAAGTCCCAGTGGGGATGTGGTGGGAGGGGCCCCTGCCCAGGGCCATCCCCCCCTGTCCTATTCCACAGACTCACCCTGCTCCCAAGACACAAAGACCTGAGGCTGACCTTGATGGCGCCATAAAGACTGATGGGCTCCTGCAGGTCCGGGAGGGAAGCCTGAGGCCTAAGGCTCACTCCTGACAGCCTTCCTGTCGGGCACCCTGGGCGTCCATCTGCAGGCATGTCAGATACCAGCACTTCCCACTGTCTTCCCCGCCCCTTCCTGGTTCATTTCTTGGTTAGCTGCTGTGTCCTGGACCCTGTGCCAGCACCCAGCCAAAGGGCTGGGGCCCTGGCTCTGCAGCTGTACCCTCTGCAGCTGTACCCTCCTTCCCAGCTGGTAGAGGCAGAGGGGGTCCGAGAGGCACCACTGATCTGTGGGGACAGACGGAGGCCGGGGCAGGTGCTCCAACCTGGCCCTCTTCTCGGAGGTTGGCTATGGGCCCACATCTACTTGCCAGCACCCAAAACGTCCATTTCTAACCCCTGCCCCCAGCCCTAAGCTCCTGATGCCTCCTTGGGAGCCTGGTGGCATCTCAGATTCCTCCACCTCTGGGCCCTGCTGAGCCCCTGCTCCCTCACTTGGTGAGCTCCTCCACCTCTAATGCTGGCCTTACCTCCAGGAAGAAGGGGGTCAGGGGGAGGTCCTGCCTGGCACTCAACACACCGCTTATCAAAGCTGGGATGCTCTCTCACCTGCCCAAGCCCAAATGAGCAGGGAGCAGCCAGTCCTCTGGGCCCGGGAATTCACACCTGGGTGGCCGGCAGCAGGGATGGGCCCACCAAGAGGATGGCTCTGGGCTGGGTGAGCAGGGTGCCAGGCAGGTGAGAGAGTCCTGCTCCTGCTCGGGAGGCAAAAGGGGTGCAGCTGGGGCCCATTAGAGGTGCTGAAAAGAGGTCTCTTCAGGGACTCTGAGGTTCAGTGTGGACTACCTACCGGAAGAATGAATGGCTACCATAGTGGGTAGAGTGGGGAGCTGAGGGCAGTAGGGAGGAGGGCACTGGCCCACCTGTTACAGTTGCTGGAAGGTGCTACCTGCCCTCTCCCCTGGGGGCCTTAGTGGCACTCACTTGCCATGCAAGGCCCACACAGGCAGGTACCCTCTGTCCATGGCATAGAAATTGCCCATCCTGGAGGTGCTGGGGCTCCCGTGTAGGGGCTTCATGCCAAGAGGGGAACTCCAGAGAAACAGAAAGAGGGACTGGAAGACCGAGGGTCCCAAAAGCGCAGGAATGGGGGTTCCTCCCAGAGAGGGGGTTTGCAAAAGAGCATCTGTCTGACCTAGAGTGGGAGCCCTGGGTCTGAGCCTCTCAAAGTGGCCTGATGGTGGCTGCTCAGTCTGCAAA
>PVKM010038605.1:0-14057 GCA_004027735.1 Carollia perspicillata
GAGACACTTGGTTTAGGCTTAGTTCTTTTGGTAGCCTGGCTGGTCATACCTTCAGTCCTACCAAACTCAACAAGCTGAGAAAATAGACTTTTTTTTACACTAAGGAGTAAGGTTATTGAGATTTTTATTTTCATTGCAGAGGGTGAAGACTTGGCTTGGATTTGGGAAATCCCACCAGGGAGAAAACTAAGATCAAAGTAAGATCATTGCTCTTAATGAGAAGCACGAAGACTACATGGAGAAACATTCTATCGCTCTGCTCCCCATGTGTCTAAGTTAGCGGTGTAGGTAGGCTCTTCTATGAATATTTGATGTTAACCTTCAAACTTATCTTATTTCTTTTTGGCACATGTAACAGTACTCTAGTTCCAGTTTTATAAATAAAAATTGAACCTCCAAACCATTTTCATATGATCATTTCTGATGGAAAAGAGCTACTAAGAAAGAAAATGAACGTACACTAGGCCTCACCTGGCATGGATTCTAACAACCGGGGTGAGGTGACGTAGAGAAAAAGAGATGCCATTATCTAGAGGGAGATAAAAATAAATAGGAGGCTTTCCTCTTGGATTCAGCTTTCCCTGACCTTGAAATGTTCAAATGTCGATTTTATTCAATCAATTTATTAAATCGCTACTAAGAATTTAATTACTCAAATCTACCTTACACTGAATCATGAAACAGCTTTTACTCTAAAATATCTCCATAGCAAATGGAAAGAACAAAAACAAAGAGCAAAGAATACCTCCCATAGTAAAGGGAACATTAACCTCATCCGGAAGTATCATTTGTTGATGATTTTTGTAAGATAAAATAGCCTATGTTTGAAGTCATGTTGTAATCTTTTTATTGGCATAGTTTGGGTTTTCCCCTGAAAATATCATAATGCATTGCATTTTATCTAAATCTGGAGCAAAGTTAGGAATTTAAGATGCAATGACAGTGAAAGTTAGTTTTGTTCAGACTATGGCTATTTCTATGTGATTGAAGTAAGGTTTTAAGTTGAAAAAGATTTTTAAAAGGATTCAAAATCAAGTAATTCTGACATAGATAATGTTGCTTTGCTATATTTTGGAATGTGGGGAAAATGGATTATAAAACTTCTAACACATTTCCAATGTAAAATGTCACAGTAGAGAAAAAAATTATTCTGCCACATACATTTTATATACCTGCTGTCTTTTAAATTATGATCCCTGAAAAAGCCAATGTTCTGGTCATCTCTTAAAAGATGTCTCTCCTTAAAAGTGTCTAGATCACTTTGCAGATGGTATAGGTATGTTACCATATATATATACATGCTGACCAAAGAAAAAATAATACATTTTAATGTTCTTGATATTGAAAGACATCTGTAACAATAGTTACATGTAAACACACAAATGTATCAAAGTACTTCTTCAGTCTGCCTCTGCTGAAAGCATCCACTAAGCAGCTAACTGATAGTCTTTCATGGAAAAGCTAAGGTAATACTTGGCATTTGAATGAGACTTTCAAGTTGATCAAGATACCAGTAACTAAGGGGGATGGAAAGCATCGAGGAAAAGAAAAAGTTAAGTTCCTGTGCTATAATGTTTGCAATGTTGTTTCACTTCTTTATAAAAATTTGATTTTGAAAATTATAAAATACACAGGAACAAACCACAAAATAATGCAATAAACATGATATGTTATTTTTTCTCAGTTTTTAAAAAATTAAAATATACTCTGGAATGTTAACACATAAAGTAGAAGTCTGCAAGGGACTTTAAAAAGTAATTTTTCTTTCTGAATGACAGGAGTTAGCTTTGGTAATTCCTAGACACCTTTCAGAGTCTTTAATTTGGCTATCCTAATAAAATCAGATTTTTTTCTAAAGTTATCTGGTGCTGTTTTGATTTTCAGCATGTTACTTTTCAAATGTGTTATATTTTAATTAAAAAGTATGTACATTCAATAAAGAAATACTCTTTCTTGCCCATTAGAATATTTATAATCAATGGCAATTAGAGATAGCTGCTAAGATATCTGAGTTTTGATAACAGTCCTGGACAGCATATTAACTGAAAAGAAAAAAGAATCTTATGGGACCTTCAATAGCAATTAGAACTGACTTACCTTAATGAGCCGTCAGCAAGAGGTCAAGGAATTTTCAGGGGGAAGACTAGAAGCCCTTTTAAAGAATTCTCTTTTAGAACTGCCTGAGAGTACTGATTTTTTGAAGGGGGAAAGTGGTTTTCCTCTTTAAAACAATTGTACTGTTTTTTAAAAATATTTTTTCAGTGCTGATTTTTTATTCCTATAATGCTACCAACATTTTTCTCCTAATATTACATGTACTGAATAAGAAAGATTTCATCTTCCGCCATAGAAAACACATTATATTTCAAATCACTTCAGTTTGTCTCGCTTCTCATTTGTTTTTTTATTAAGCTGCAATATTGGTTTGGTTTTCATAAACATTCTCAATCATCCAAAAAATAAAAAGCTAAATTAATAATTCAGAGTGGAAATCAACATCATTCCTTACATTAACCATCCTCAATATATTTGAAACTGAAAGAATAAATTATAGTCATTTTAGTAGTTATATAAAACTAAACTGGTTTGTGCCAACACTGAGTTTTTTAACTCCCTACCTCTCAGCTTCACTGCCTTACAATAGTGTGGGTTTTCAATTCCTTGTCTTGCTCCTTATCATCATGGAATACCGCAAGGGGCCCGGCACTGAGATGTTCCCAACCATCCCCTGAATTCTGTATTGTAACCGGTTCATGATCACTAGGGAAGCTCTCAAACAACTTCTTGAGTTACCTCTTTACTATCATCCTGTGTGCAAACCCAAAGAAATCAATTTCTCTTGCTTATTCATCAGTTGTAATAAGTGGATCTCAGCTGAGGAATACTTGAGAGTGGACATTTTTACTTACCACATTTTCCTTATCACAGTAGGAAGGAAAATCACTTGATACAATTGCAGCATACTGAAGCAGTACTTTATTGATAGTCTAGGGAAAAAAATAACAAAAAACACTGTCAAATGTATCCAGGTAAGTGTATAGTTTTATATATACATGGTAGAGATTGATGATAAGCAGGCAAACTTTTCATGTTTTTTTCAATGTTTTATAAGTGATGATTAATTCTACCTCTTGCCAAAAAAGGATTTCAATTAAACTATTTAGATGAAAAGTTGTTACATTTCTTAGTATATTTGGAAGATATTCCACTTGGATTCTTTCCATTTTAATACAATATACTCCATCACAAAATTCTTTACTTCTAACTTTACTAAATATTCTGAATATATACCAATGATTTTTGTGGCAAATTTTGAATCTCTGTGTTTGACTACCAATGACTCCTAATGTTTTCTCTCTGTCTTTTTTTTTTTTTTTTTGACTAAATGACACCTTATGATTTGAATGATCTCTTAGGATTTCTAGTTACCACCCTTGCACACACATATATCATGCCAAGATTCTTTGGGGTGGTCATTTTCTCAACTTTCTCCACTGTTCCTAAATACCGTATTTTACCATGCATAATGAACACCTTCTTGCCCAATTTTTTGAGGGAAAAGTAAGGATGCACATTATACATGGGTAGTACTAATTCTGTACCTATATAAATGTTTTTAATTCTTTTTTTATGCTTATGCATTAAAAGTGTAACTCTAGAAAACAATAATGATATCTGTATGCAAAATAATACCCTAGAATACAACAACTGGCTTTGTTGAACCTATTTGCATCTAAACATGAATAAATAAATACCTGAATTAAAAATTTAAATGAAAGATTCTTTTCCTGAAGGTTTGGGCCAAAAACGTGGGTGCGCATTATACACTGCAGAGCACTACACATGGTAAGACACGGTACCTCATTCCAAGTAGGGTTAGAGTATTCCTGTACATGCCACTTAGCAATAAATGTTTCCAATAATTTTCTATGATAAGGAGCCTTACTGGTTAAAGCAAAGACCACCTCTTAAAATGTAAAACTTCAGCTTTGGTTGTATCACAATATCTCTATACATTTTCCTTAATTTTCTATGCTATTTATTGCTGCATTATTTGCTTAAAATATTGCCTAATCTTTCCCCTTTTTCTGTGTTTTTCATCCTAATTCTACATTTTCCTTCTCCATCTGATAACTATTTCTGAGCCTAAGGATGCCCTCTGCTTCTATTAATTATGCAAAACAAGGGAAACAAACAAAGTCTGTTACATTTTATTTTAATTACTTAAAAATGCATCAATGAGCTTGCAAGCTACTGCTTTCAATTAAATAGCTTGAATTTACCGTAAGTCAAATGTGGATGTGATTTTTCTTAGGAGAGAGAATAACAGTAGATATATGCCATCTCTTTTCATAGAAAAACAAGGCCACAAAAAGCTTTTATTTCCTTTTTGTAAAATATATTCATCTTAATTTTCTTTGTTGCTTAAAATCAACCCAGGGAGACACTCCACGGAGTTAAATGGGAGACAGAGTTAATCTCCAAAATGAATTCACCTACAGTGTCTATGAATTTGTTTTATTGACTTTTAAGATTAGGATGAAAATCTGAAATTAGGGATAACATGCGGAAGAAAATCAATACTCTGTGGAAGTACAAACTAAAATGATAATATATGTCAATTTAAACAGAAGATCAGCCATGGAAAATATAAAATCTTATCAAGCAGCAGACCAATAAGTCTAGGAAAACAGATGGTTGATCAGACTTGAGTCTCTTTCCAATGCAGCTGTTCAAATTTTACTTTAGACATTATGCTAAACCTTGCTTTGGGACTTACCTAAGGAGAGCTAGTTCACGCACACATATAAACACTACTCTCAAGTTACAGATTGTAATGATAGTGTAAACTGTAGGAATCATTTCACTAAATTGCAAAAACAAAAACAAATAAAAGCCTGACTTTAGGAGTTTATCGCAACACAGACATTATCAGTTGTTCAAGATAAAGTTTGGGCAGGGAACCCAAACCCCTATTCCAGATCGTCATCAAGGTGTCCCCACAGGGTCTAATGTGTGACTTTACTTCATAGAAAAACCTCAGTCTTTTGGATTCCTGCTGGGAGAAGACTGAGCCTAAGGTCTCACACCCGCTGGCCTACAAATGCCAGTGGTTAGCAAGTCAGGATGGGTTGGGAGTACGGAAAAGTGCTCAGCCACGTAGGGTGTGCCCTTGAGAGTTGTGGGTGCACTGGCTGTAATAACACTCATTTCTTTACTGACATACAAAGTAAACCTGGATGAAAACTCACATACACATTTTAGGAGCAACCTCCGTTTCATTCTAATTTATTCAGTAACATAAATCTCTATATTAGTTCTTTAGTTACTACTGGTGAGTATTTCATGTTAGTAAGACATTAGTTCTTTAATTAACACTAGTAAGTAGTTAGTTACTTAAGGCATGTCTGCCTAAGACGCGTCTCCAGCAGCAACACTAGCATTACCTGCAACTTACTGGAAATGCAAATTCTCTGATTTTATTGCAGATTATAGAGTCAGCAATTCTGGGGTTTTGTCTCAGCAATCTATTTTTTAAGAAGTCTCTAGGTGATATTGATGCAAGCTGATGCTTAAGCAGCATTGTCCTAACTAATCATGGCAGGGCGGGGACCATTCTTGAGAGAGAATCTGTTGATGGAAGGGGTACTTAGTAAAGCCTGGAAGGTAGGACTTCTGAATGGGTGAATTTAGGACATTATTTCATTTTTGTGGGACTGTTGGGGTTCAGAAGTGGTGACGACATAGAGGGAGAGGCGACAGGTAGTCTACTAGGGGCTGTTTGCATCATACTCTATAATGAAACAGAGTTTAAATGAAGAGATAGTCATGAGATGGGGACGGTTCTTTGCTGAATGCGGCAAAGGAGCTGCCATTCAAAGAGCTCCAGATTAAATGAGATGAAGTGTTCTAATAGGATGGCGGCAGTGAAGAGAGGGCTTCTGCTGTATTTAAAGGATTAGATAGAGTGACTCTAATATCTCCAAGCTTCAATATATCTGATTTGACATGCAGGTTCTGGTACTATTGAGTCAGATGGCCATCAGTCACACAATTAGGAGACTTACACAAAGTCTCCTAAGCTAATGCCACGTGAGTAGGAATAAATTGAATAGCCTGTCAACACTACCAGTAGGTTTATGCAGGGATTTACTCGTATAATCAGTAAGATAAAAGCCCTGGTCCAAAATGCATTTTCACAGTCACATTTTAGGCATGGAACATCATAGCATTAGAGCAACACAGAGAAGACAAGAATATTCTATTTTATCTGTTAAATGACATCAGAAATGTCAGTTCAGTGCTTTATAATAGTAGATTTTAATGCATCCAACAAAGGTAAACCCTCATAGATACATAGGTTTGGCCCAAAAAGTAAAAATAAAGGGTGAGATTCTGCTGTTTGACTTACCAGTTGATTTCTGATGACATGAGAATGTTAAGGTAGAATAGCTTGGTGGTTAAAAGCATCCCATATGTACCATTTCTAGATTGGTGGGTGCCTTGTTGGAGTTATTTAAACTTTCTAAGCATTTTCTGTCATTTGAAAAATGACAGAAAATAACAGTATCTATCCCATGGAGTTGTTTTAAAGAATTAGGGAGATACTGTAGGTAAAGTAATTAGTACATAGTGGTGCTCAATGAATTATCATTATTTTTTAAAATTAGGATTAGGTTCCCAGAAAATAAGGAATGTGTGTACCCAATTCACCAAAGTATCTCCAGTGCCTGGCAAACAGCCAGACTTATAGCCAGGAGTCAGATAATAGTTGATTTGTTTTTAAGTAGTACTGAAGATATTGTTACTTTGTTTCTCTCTTTTTTAGATTAAACTACCCATACTTATCAAGAGCAACAACATGGCCATAGGAACATTCACTTCCCATGTGCTATTTCATACCTTATCAAACGTAGTTCCTGGTGAACCTGCTATGAAATTTAAAGCATTTGTTTGGTACCTTATTTGGCCTTACATATGCTTCAGTAAGAATGAATCTTTCCTTTAAGTCCCATTTTAGAATGCTAAAAATCTTCTAAAATTTCCAAAGATATATACCATTAATATGTCATCTCTACAAGGGATGGTTTAGATCGTATAAGTCCCAGAAAGATAATGTGATTTCAGTATATTTTGATACAAGGAACTCAATCCTAGAAAGACAGGGTTTTAAAACCAATGGTCATATCTAAACTCCAGTTGTCTGAAGTTATTGAAAAATACAGTGAGGTGTATCCAGAAAAAGTCCAGCCATTGTTAATATAACAAGAACGGTTTGCGTGACATCAATATATCCTGGCAACCAAAAGAGTGGACTGGAATGTGCATGTGAACAGTGATGACTTCACTGTACTAGTCAGTGGGGTGTTAGATGCTAGTGAGTGAGCATGTGCACTGTGTGGCCATCACATTCAAAATGACTGAGTGAGTAAAGCAATGAATCTGCAGCAAATTTTATGTTAACCTTGAATGTTCCTCCATTGAAAGTATTTGGATGATTGAGAAGGCCGCAGCTATGGGCAACTGGTGATTGGCAGCTTCATCACGACAACATACCTGCTCATGTGCTGAGTTTTTTGGTGAAGCATCAAATCACCCAGGTGACTCAGCCCCCCTACAGCCCAGATTTGGTGCCCTGTGACTTCTGGCTTTTCCCAAAACTAAAATCACCTTTGAAAGGGAAGAGATTTCAGGCCATTGATGAGGTTCAAAAAATATGATGGGACAACTGATGTCTACTGGGAGAACTGTGTGAGGGCCCAAGATGCCTATTTGATGGGGGCTGAGTCGTCATTGCCCTATCTATGTACAATGGTTCTTGTATCTTGTTCGATAAATATTTCTATTTTTCATATTACATGGCTAGATACCTTCTGGACAGACCTCATAGCTATTTAGATTAACTGCAGAGTCTCAGTTTCATGATTATGATTTAAAAAATCATTCCAATAAAATAGAAGTTATTTTTCAATGAAATTTGCCAATTTCTACTTTCCCAGAAAATGTTCTTTATTATTCTTACATTATTTCCTAGTGATAATAATTGGGTATTATTGAATTCCCATGGATTACAAACATTTTACCTAATTGAAATTATTTGTTGTGCCAATAAAATCTCACATTTCCTCAGTGACACATGAAGCCTAATTATTTTCTTTTTGCTTTAGAGAATCAGTTTTCCTGAATGCACTTCTAATACAGCCCTCTTTGTGACCTCCCACCCCTTTTTACTTCCTTCCCGGCCATTTGATTACATCCCCAGTGATCTCAACATGGCTACGTTCAGCTTTCCAGCCGGAGAAAGGTCATAGCTACCAAGAGGTGGAGGATGGGCTGGAGCCCAGGGCCTAAGAGTCCCAGTTCAGCTTTCTTCCTTCTCCCTCTCAGTGCTTCCACGTCTACACCTTACATAACGTGCTACCTGAGGGCGAATTACGTTTACTTTTCTAATAGCGTGCGTGATTATAATAGTACGTTACTAAATATATTAACTCTGAGATTATTAAATTCTCATGTGATCCTGTTTCCAATACGAGTCCTACAGTTCCAAGAATAGATGTGACATAGTTTTTAAGGCCGTATCCCTAATGACCCCATTTTATCTTTTTCTTGGCAGTCACCCAAAACTCAGCTGCTAATCAAGAAAATAGTTACTTAATTTTTTAGAGTAAGTCTCTTGCAGAATGCCTGCAGATTTTAACATATTGGGAAATTAAAATCAGCTACTACCAAGAAAACTATCATCTTTAAAAACGGGAGTTCCTTTAGTCTTTGTACTCACAGACACAAGGACTAGAGTTCTACATAGTCTATGGCAGATGAATACTGTAATACTGTTTTGACTGACAGATTGTCTCTCTAAAAGTCTTCATTGGCTGTTCATTTTCTACTAAAGAAGTTTAGCGACTTTGCCTGTTCTTCAAGACTCTTTACAAATGTGGGCCTGACTTTCCGATTATAGTTCCATTGGCCCTCTATGCATCCTCTGCTCTGTCTTCCGTGGGACCTCTCAGGCCAGAACCCCTTAGCCACAAAACAGTAAGGGTGGGGGAGGTGACAAATGTCCTTTTCTTGACCAAACTCTGGCCAGGTTCCTACATGCCCTCTTGTCACCTAGGCCTCAACCTTGGTCTATAAAGATCTGAACGTACACTAACATCAATAGAGGCCGCACCTCTAGGTTGACACTAGCCCTCCTCAAGTGTCTGCCTGCAAAGCCACAGGGCTGCCAAAAGAATCGATTGTTCGTTGCAGCCAAGACCTGAAGACAGTCCCTGTCTCCCCACCTCTGTGGGAAGGATGGAAGCTAACTTCTGTGACCACCAGGGAGCAAACCTGGATGGGATTCACGTGAACTGACTCTTTTGTTTTACCACAATTTTTCCCTACCTTGATTCTGCTTAGCCCCGACCTGCCCCTACTTTTTTTTTTCTTCCTTTAAAATGCTCTGTATGAAGCAGAATTGAGTCACCAGTTCATTCTGGGCTCTTTTCTATTGTAATAGTATATTACTGATTAAAATCTGTCCTTCCCACTTTAACTAGTATCTGGCATTGTTCATCTTTGATAAAGATTCTTCTGCAGGGTCACCCACCCCATATCTGGCATTGTGTGAGCTGAAAGGAAATGTTCACTTTAAATCACGGAGTTTCTTCGTTGACTTGTTACCTCAGCATAAATTGCCCTTCCACGGTTGGTAAAGATACTGTCTTCGACAAGAAACCTTTGCTAATTCACCTATTAGTGAACCAGGGTTAAAGAGCCAGAGCCAAGGGCAGAGTCAGGCTCAAGTCTCCCATCCATAAAAGACTTCAAATTTAGACTTTGTGTGATTATGCAACTGAAGTTACATACTCTTGTATTTGTGTCTGTGCTTAAAAGTGTATTAAATGTCTATCTCTTTTATGGGATGAACTGTGTCCCTTCCAAATTCATATGTTGAAACCCTAACCCCCAGTACCTCAGAATGTGACTGTATTTGGAGACAGAGCCTTTAAAGAGGTAACTCTTAAAATAAAGCCATCAGTGTGGGCTGTAATCCAATCTGATTAGTATCTTCATAGGGAGAGAAAATTAGGGCACTCGTAGAAACACATGGGGTTCATGCGCACAGGGAAAAGACCATGTGAAGACACAGTGAGAGGGCTGGCCTCTGTGAGCCTAGAGAAGACTCAGGAAAAACAAACTTGAGATATACATACAGATATAGATATTCTGGGTCTTTTCAACCTCTTAGCTACACTGATTACAGCGTTTAACTTTGTCACAGTTGTGTACTGGTTTGGCCCTCCCACTATAAGTTTTCTGAGGTCCGAGATTATGCTTACTCACGGCTAGTCTCTCCAAGCGGCTCATAGAGTGTGCAAGTGAGGCAATGAGTAAGCACGCACTGGAAAGAACAGTTAAGACCTCCGCTGCCACTGACCCACAGAGCTGGAGTTACCCTTAGGGCAGTAAGACACAGGGCTGTAGGTCATTCTGCTACATTATTCTATGTGTCATAACACTACCTGCTTAACAGTCTCCAAATGTTCAGTGTTTCTTACATTGTTTGAAAGTCTAAACTTCTCAACCTGGGAAGCAAAGCTCTTCAAGATCTGAACCCATCTTCACTCCCCCAACATTTCCCACTGCTTCTCCCAGAACAGATGTTTTTGCTCTTTATGTCAAGCTCAGTTTTACCTCTTCCTTCATTCCTACTGTTCCCTTGGCTTGGAATACTTCCATAACTTCATCTTTGTAGGCTGAATGAGCCCCATTTTTCCCATGAAACCTCTGCCTATTTCAGCTCTTATATTTCTTTCCCTTCAACTTACTGTAAGTCCCATTATACTTAAGATCAAATTGCATCCCTCTTCACGTGAACGTCCAATTAGTTTGTCATGTGGTCCTAATTTTATACGTATGGGGGGAACCCCTAAGAACAGTTATCTTCTGGAGGGCAGGTCCCTTGTAACACAGGCTTCCCAAGCTAGGTGAGTGTTCTAGGAATGCATCTGTATCAGTGTACCAGCTGGTGTTGTTGTGAGAGGCTGTGTTCAGTTTCAGTGAATTTCCTTTGAAGACTGTTTCAATGCACGGGCCCTTTTCATGACGGATGATTTATGAGCATGCCTGCCCACACCATGCTGAGTGTTCAGCAGTTTTTGACCAAAACAGCATGCCCTCCCTATTCACCTGACCTTGCCCCAAACAACTTTTTTTTTGTTTTCTCAGATGAAAAAAGTCCTCAGAGGGAAATATTTCACTGATGTGGAAGAGTTGAAACAAACAAACAAACAAACAAACAAACAAAATATCAGAAGCACTAAAAGGAGTCAAAATTGATGAGGTCAAAAACTGTTTTGAGCAGTGGAAAAAAATGCCTCAATTGGTGTATTGCATTAAATGGAGAGTACTTTGAAGGTTATTGAAATTTAAACATGTAAGAATAAATACACAATATTTTATAAGTAAATTCATTTTGGGGGGTCCCCTCTGGTACACATGTATATATGTGATTTGAAAGGCAGAGACTGTGTCTTTTATGCCTTATATTTTTCCTGAAGCTCTTGGAAAAATAGTAAGCACTTTGTAAGTCTTCTTAGACTCTAAGGAGAGGAAGAGGTCTGAAGAGGAGGAATCTGGTTGACCCAGATCGATCTGTGAGGTAAGAAAACTAAGTTTTTAAAAACCAGGGGAACTGCTTAGACTCACACTACAGTTACTGGATGAGTTGAAATCAGGGCTCGGTTGTCATGACTCCAAGTTCAATGCATTCAATATGCTGAATGTACTGGAGGGTCCAGCACAAATAATGTCCTTTTTATTACAAAATCATAAGCATGTAATTCTGTAACATAACATCACACATAAGCACACCATACGACATTTTAGGTGCAATGTTCACACTGCTTTCCATCTCACGAGAAACATGCACGTACCCTGCCAACCACCCTCAGGCAGGCGCCACTTCAGCTGCACCATGTACTTTTCATTGCACTGCAGTGTCGGCTAGAAAATACTTGCAATTTGAATACGGAATGCCAAGGCTTATTTTCAGCTATAAAGCACCACGTTTGAAATAAAAGTCATTTGGCCACCCATGGTAGTATCTTTAGTTAAAAATGACTGAGTCATTAATGTGAAAAACACATAGATTTTTTAAAGGCAATAAATTCATGTGTGAAAAAAAAAGGAAGTGAAAAAAGAAAAATGATAAACCTGAAAGAACTGACTCTCTTCACACTAGCATTAGAAATCAAATGGGGGCCGTGCTGTCAGAGAAGACACACCACGAAACAGCGGCATTATTCAGGGCCTAGGCAGGCAAATATTAACACGGCGCCATTCCAGCAAAGAAAAGATTCATTTCATTTAACCTACCTTTGCAAATCTTCTCATTAAGTGAGATAGTGCTTCAGGGTTAGGGCATTCCAGTTTCTTAATAATCTCAAAGCTCTGATTAAGCTGAGCAAAGACATCAACCACGGAACAAGAGAAGAGGGCGTGATCAGACGTTTGCTGGAACTGAAGAGGGAAGGTGAGACCATCCCATTAGAACATTAGCAGCACCGTAGACACGGTCTTCGTTATTTCACATAAATAACTGCGTCTTCTATATCGTGGACTTGCACGTCATGTACCTTCATTTTTCAGTAATAGAATGTCTGTTCGTTTTAAAATCACTTATCTTCTTTCCTGGAAGATGTGGTGGAACTAATGTCATGGGGCAGGCTGCTATTAATGGTCTCTCCATTGCTGAATTGGGGAACTGTTTTTTTTGTTTGCGTCTCATTCCCCGTAGGTATTAGGATGATTTAGCCAGCAGATTGTGGCTCAAGACTTTTGAGTTGCTTTGGAGGCCCTGGGAGCGTGTCTGCTCTTAGGCTTGGCATCCTGGAAAGGTTACAGGACCTCAGAGGAGTTTCACACAAGGCTGCTAAACTTGTAGTTCTGACTAATTGGGTCAGTAAAGAATCTTGGGGCAAAACAGTGATTTTTTTTAAATTTATTTTTTATTTAAGCAATTCCCTAGGATTCCTATCAGCCCTTTAAAGTTGTGTTTCAATTTTTTTGATCATCAGAGGATTAAAATAATCCTTAATAAATAACAATGAGCCTAATAATTCCCATTAACTTAAAGGTGAGAAATGTGAATAAATCTTGGCAACAAACGACCTTAAAGTAAATTAAACTCACTCCGTCCTTTTTGTCTCTTTCCAGTGCTCCATGAAGAAACTCCATTGACACATCTTCATTTTCATCTAGCCATTGCATGACAAAAGGTTCAAACCACCTAAAAAATTAATGTTGCAGACTATGAAAGATGTCACATGCACATAATTAACAGTAAACACTTCTCTGTTCTTAAATGGGAGTGATTTAATTCCCCATGTCTCTTCTCATTCACTTTTTCCAATTCTGTTTTCTCAAAGACTTTTAGCTTACTTTATTAAATATATCCCCCTTTCTTTAAATTCATTCTTTATCTCTTTCTACGTATATTTTATTTGACAAAATAAATGCTTTATATTCTTTACTACATTACTCTGATTTGACCTTGTGTTATTTTCCTTCATTCGGAAGCATGGTTCATAGCATATATTTTTATTAAGGGCCAGTAGGAAATGGGTTCTTTCATCTTCTGAGGTCAATTCTTAATTTTGCTTTATTTTTGAAGGATATTTTTAATACTTGTAGAATTCTAAGTTGATAGCTTTTTTTCTCAGCACTTAAAAAATTCATTGCATTATGTTCTGGTTCTGGTCATATTTCTTTTAGTGTATTTTGTTGATTATGCTATTAGAGTTGTCCCATTTTTCTTCTCCCTGGTAACCCTTTCCCTCTAGCATTCCCCTCCTTAGTTCATGTCCATGGGTCATACATATAAGTTCTTTGGCTTCTCCATTTCCTATACTATTATTAACCTAGCCCTGTCTATTTTGTATCTACTAATTATGTTTCTTATTCCCTATACCCTTTTCCCCATTCCCTCTCTCCTCCTCTCTACTGATAACCCTCCATGTGATCTCCATTTCTGTGATTCTGTTCCTGTTCTAGTTGTTTGCTTAGTT
>PVKM010038606.1:0-14061 GCA_004027735.1 Carollia perspicillata
CAGGAGATGACGGAGGAGATGGCATCACAGCAGTGTTTTCTTCATTCTGCTTTGTTTTAGAAGTGAGAGCCACTTGAGCGTGTTTAAATATTGATGGGAATGAGCCAGATGAGAGGGAGGAGAAAGACACAGGAGTGAGTCCGGAGGACAGCAGAGCAGGCTCTGGTCTCCAGGAGGCCAGAGGGGCAGGCTGTGTAGTCCCAGATCCACTTAGAATCTCTTCTGCTGCCAACAGCGGGTAAGAAAGCAAGGACGGCTACAGATTCAGATCGGCTCGTAGACCGGTGAAAAGAAGTTCTTTTACTGTGACTACTGTCTTCCCTAGGCTAGAAAATAAGACTGTCAGCAGAAGGAAGGGTGGAGTAGTAGGGTGGAGGGTGTGAGAAGCAGAGAAAAGCTGTAGATTAGCCACGGTGCAGAATGGGGCCCTACTGTGCAAAGGGCCCCAACTGCGGTTGGAATCTGTGGTTATTCATGATGGCAGGGATTCTCCTGGTGCCTTCAGACACTCTAGGTATAGGGAAAAGACATGAAAAAATGGGATGATCCAGCTTGGGTGTACAAGGGGGACAGCAATGGATGAGGTGAGCCACAGGATCTATTGGAGGCAGGTGTATGCAGGAAGTCAGAGCACAGGTGTAGTTGGTTACTCCTGAGAAGGGGGCAAGGCAAGGTGGTATCTGATAGCACTGCCTCTGGGCAGCAACAGTTCTGGGTGTTACGATACAAAGGTGTGGCCGTAGGGGAGCTGAACTCCAAAAAACGAGGTGAAGGTGACTGGAAATAGGGTCAAATGACGGAGAGTTCTGCAGATTTGGACAGAGTCCCATGGCATGAGGGCATGATGAGAGAAGACAGTGAGTTGGCGGGGGGTGGGGAGCCTAAAGATTTTGATGAATAGGGGTGAAAAGGGAAGCGAGGAAATGACTAAGAAGAAGAAGGTAGTGGAAGGTCTGTAACAGGCATTTGTTGTTTCTGTTTGCCCCAAAATCATTGGGTCCTACTTCTTCCAATAACAGCATGCTGATTTTGCTTTGGAAGCCACCTCTTACCTCCCCAGGTCATGAGGGGACTGCCCCTCAAATTCTATAGTTTATTCTATAGGATAATATTCTATAGTTTATTCTATAGGATAATATTCTATAGTTTAATCTGGGGGATAGGAACATGAGTGTTCATTGTTGGGAATCGCCCTGCTTGGTTTGAGAAGCTATAACCCTTCCCATGGCTAAGGCTGAGTGAGCAACCTTCAGACCATAAGCCACTAAGGAGACAAAGCTTACCTCCCTGGCAGGGGCGCCGACTCTGCCCCTGTTACTTCACTCTGCCTGGCTCCCAATGCATGATCGGTTAGCCAGTGACAGTTAAGATTCCTCAAGGGAGGGGCGACCTAAGACAGGCATGATCACATGGGCCCCCAAGGGAAGGACTTGGGGGGCTATAACAAAAAGGAGTGATGGACCCTTGTCCCCCCAGCTTTGACATAGCCTGAGTCCTCATTCTATGTGTAAGAAGTCTCCTAATCTCTTGGCTGCCTTACTTCCCCTACCCGACTTAAGCCTGAAACAGAGAGCGGTGCAGCCCTGTGCTGGAAAGGGTGGGTTCCTCAGGGTGATCAGGCCCAAGAAAGAATACATAAAATCCTGTGAAATCTGCTTTGCTAAGAATGCTCTTAATTAAATGATAAGGGTCTGAGCAGGAAATTAGTTTGTTTCCCAAAGTTTTGTAGCCTTTTAGCTAACAGACCCTGACTCAGAATAAGCCCTCCTAGTTCTTTGAATATTATCTATTGTTTGATCCTTACTGCCTGACAATGACTGATGAGCTTTACCTGTATTCCTGTGCAAATTGAACCCAATAAAAGTCCATTGAGTAACAGGCTCTTGGCCCTTCTCCTTTGAGGGATTGACCACCTTTCCTCCCCAAGCAGATCATGTCTTGGTAGACTTATTCTCATCCGTGGAGGACTGAGGGGGTGGGGCCCCTGTGGGCAGAGCCCCCCCACAGTTCATGTTATTATTCGTTCAAGTCATTCAACCACATAGATACATTGTATTCCTTAGATCATACAGATCTATTTTATATACTTTGTATATATATTTCACAGTCAAAACAAACAAGCATACATAGAGAAACTTCCCTTCCCCATGCTCTAAACATAGGGACCCATGTCCGGTCTGAGCAATCAGAATTACAAAGATTGGTTTCAGCGCCTGACCCAGTTCTGGCCCATGAGACGCCAGCCCGAGCTTTTGCTGGAACTATCAGGGAAGAAGTGCTCTCTTTCTGCCGGCGTGACGCTTGTTTGTATAACCTGTCCCTTTGCTAGCCGGAGAAGAAAGCTAACACAGAAGAGAACAGGGCCAAGAGGATAGGGACAGACTCCCGACATCATTTGAATCCTTAGTTCCACCTCTGAAGCCAAATACCTGGGGCTTTTCAGTTAATATTCTTTTAACTAAAAAGAAGCCTAATTCAGTGGACCAGTCACATGAAGGATTCTCACTGCAACAGCCCATGCGATCCTTTTCCACACGTAAACCAAACCATGCCCTCCTCCTGCTCCAGATCCCACCATGGCTCACCAAGCAAAGGCTGATGTTCTCAGGGTGACCTACCAGGCCCCCGCCACCACACCCTCCAACTGTGACTCTCCCATTGCTCACTCACCCTAGCCAAACCAGCCTCTCGGCTATTCCCTGACTCCCACCCCCACCCCGCCACCCCACAATGTGTCTTCAGGCCTCTGCTGTAGCTGTTCCCTCCACCTGGCCTCTCCTCCAGACAGCCACCTGCAAACTCCCTCACCTCCTGCAAATCTCTGCTCCAATCTCAAGTTCTCAATAAGCCCTAGCCGAGTTGCCATCCCCATGGCCAATGATCCCGGACACCTCCCTGCCCTTCTGCTTCTTTCTTCCTTAGAATTTATTACATAATATAGCATGTACTCACTAAATGTACCCAATGAGGGCAGGGGTCTTCCACTGGTTGATTCATTTAAGTTCCTAGAATGGTGCATGACTCCTAGCAGGCCCTCACATATTTGCTGAATGAACAGATACAATGACATGAGCCTCCAAGGAGCAGAACTTGGTTCTAAGAGGCCGTGGAGGGAGAGGACATGAACCCCTATCTCCTGAGCCTGATGTGAGTGGAGCACCTGCTTTTCAAAGACTTCGAGGGGATGACAGTGACCTAGGGGGCAGGAAGTAGGTAGAAGAGTTGAGTAAAGAGGTTGAGGATGTGGGTAGGGTGTTAACCACAGTGAGAGGGCTTGATGTTAAGTTTTGGGAGGCGCACAGGAGTTGGAGGCTGAGTCAAGGGAGAAGCAGCCCAGAGAGGTTTGCAGCTGAAAAGTGGAAAAGAGAGATGGGCCAGTGGTTTACTTACATTTTAAATATTTTAGTTATTTATTTTGAGAGAGTGGGGAAGGGAAGGAGAAAAAGAGGGAAAGAAACATAACATCGACCAGGAATGGGAATCAAACCCATGACCTTTTGGTTTGCAGGCCAGTGCTCAATCCACTGAGCCACACCAACCAGGGTAGCTTACTTATATTTTAGGTGGAGATAAAGGATGTGGTGATAAAAGGCCTGGTGAATTTAGCTGGCATCAAAAGAATTAGTCCTAGCAACCACTGGTAGATAGAAAGGATTCCTCCCATCACTCCATGGTTTGAATGATGTTAGATTTTCAGCGTGGAAAGGCCATCACCTATGGTCTTTTCCTCCTTCCCAGCACCCAGAGGTCATTCACAAGTGTCTGCTGGATCTGGGCCCACAGAAGGCAATTCCCCTCACTAAGCAGCCTGTCAAATCTTCACTCTCCAAGCCCAGAACTGCCTCTGAAGCAGGCATCCAGGATCACAACCCTATTATCCGAAAAAGCAACAGAACGGGCTTCTTTTTAAAGACAGACCAGAGAACTCACTGCTCCTACCTGCCCTCCATGCTGCCGAGGCAAGGGAAAGCAGGCCAAAGGGAAGCCTTCCTTCCACTGGTGCTGATTCACCTCTGTTGCCTTCTCTCTCCAGAAATTTCTCCGGTTATGAAACATATATGCATGCCAAGATTCAAGGAAAATGTTACTCCCAGTTGGAGAAAGAAATTACATTGTTTAGCCTCTAAGGAAAAGTGGCTTACTATAAATCAGGCCCTTGGGAGTGATGTCATTTTGTTTCCTTACAGCTATAGGAGGCTTATTAAATAATTAATAATCAATAATGAGGTCTTCAAGACTGTTTCTCTCACAGAAGTGTCTCTATAAAGGCAGGCAGCAGGAACTAGACTTGGGCCTCACTTCCTGCCCATCAACAAGATCTTGGTGGTACAGAGCATTTGTCCTCCCAGTTCTTATCAGTAAAATGCCCCTAGTTCTGAGTCAGGTGTCCTCTTGACTCAGAAGTATGCATCACTATGAAGAGTGGCTCATGAAGCAAACATTTAAAATAGCTACCTGTAGCTGCCAGCCCCAAGACGGCCCCAGTGATCCGTAACAGTGTTGCTGATCAGTTCTGTGACTTTGACACTACACATAATAAAATCATAAGCTAATTACATAAACAAGACTTAACCTCCCACAGTATCTCTTCAATGTTATAACAAAATGACGTTACTTGAGGACCTGTGGATATACTTGTACCCTCTTACCACACTGCACCAGCACTAGTCTCTGTGACCACAGAGTACCGTAGAGGCCTATCACTTCCAAGTGGTAGATACAAGACTGTGGCTCACATCTTGGGATCTCTTGCTTTCTGGGATCACTCGCTCTGGAGGAAACCAGTTACCACGGCAAGGAGCCGGATGGAGAGGGACTATGACCCGCCCATAGCCAAGTGAGTGAGCCTGGAGCCCCCCAACCCTCCACCCCGAGTCCAGACTGCAGATGGTGGAAACCCTCATCAGTCCTCATCAGCCCTTGTCAACCCTGGTCAGCCCTAGTCAACAGCCACCTCATGACAGACTTGAGTCACAGCCGCCCAGCCAAAGGGCTCCCAGCTTTTTTCAGATGCTAAATTTTGGAGTAATTTGCTACACAGCAATCGATCATTCATTCACTATCCTACACAGACCTGAGATTAAAAGGTTAACCTCGGTTCCTAATCAACATATATACAGGACAATTTCTCTTTCCGAAAACAGCAACAAATTATTTTCAGATATTTCAACAATTAGTTATTGAGTGTCAAATATGGGGAAGGTATCTGCAAGAGACATACGCCTTCATATAGTATATAATCTGTAAAATAAAGAAACACATCACAAAGAGCCCCTCCCCCCACACACAGCTCAAGCTGCTCAAACCATGGGTTTTATCAGCTTTTTAAGTCTTCTTGCTCCTAATGCTTTAGCTCCCACTCCCTACTCTTTGCTTTTACAAACCTTCTCAAGAAGGTTCATCAAGAACCCCTGCCTAGCTATTCTGACTGCAGGCATACTCATTTTTATTGTACTAAATGCCCTCCCATCTAAGGGAGAAGGAAAGTTAGGTCTCCTAATTTCATCAGTATTAGGACAAGAAGGAATTCATATTTTACTAGGAGGAGGAAATACCGATCACAAGTGTTCAGAACAATTCTGATTTCTGCAATTAGTGACAAGAGTCAACAGCAGCGCTAATACAGTCACAGCTCAAGTCCCGGTCACAGCGGAAATGGCAGACGGGGGAGGGGGACGCGGCCGCGTCCCCCTCACTGGACTCTGCCGCTGTCTCTCAAAGCAGCAGGAGGCTCGTGCCGCTCTAAGAAAATCAGGAGCCTCACTCTGCACAAAGAAGGTCAAAGGGCGAGTTTCTTTCCATCAACCACAAAACCAGCGGCTGCCAAACCTAAACAGTGTGGGAGGCCATCAGAGGTGAAGGGAGCCCCAGACAGAAAACCACAGCCCTGTCTCCTCCCGCCAGCGGCTGGGGTCTGAGTCAGGTGACTTGTCAGGGCACACGGCAAACCTAGACAAAGGTCCCTCCCCACACGACCGACGGGGAGGAAGCCGACTGGCAGTAAGACCGAGGCTGCCCAGTCCGACTTCAGAAAACCATTAACTCTTACTTCTTGGCAGCCCCAGCAAACTGGAGGAGCTACAAGTTACTCTGCAGCTCAGCTTTCAGGGATGCGCCTGGAGGAACTTGGGACCCCATCCCAGGACAGCCCCCGCCCCCCACGGCATCCACGCCTCGGGCCCCAGCCCGCAGGAGGGACCCCTCCCCACCAGCTGTCACCAGCGCTGGAGACCCAAGCCCCGCAAGCCTGACCCCTCTGGCCGCTTCCCCTGCGGCTGCGACCCCACGGCAGCGACAGAGAGGAAACGCCTTTTCCAAAGTCTCTGGGGGCGAAAGCGCGCCCGTCCCCCCGGAAGGGGCGCCAGGGTGGGCGCGGCCCTGTGCCCGAGGGAGCTCGGCATCCACGGTCCCTTCAGGGAGAGCAACGAACCTCCCAGTCCCAGGCTAAGCGCGCCCCACCTTGTCGGCGAAGCTGCGGGCCGTGAGCAGGTCCGGGCTGGGCGTGCTGTCGCCGCCCACGGCCTCCTCGCTGCTGGAGCCGGCCAGCGGGTGCGGCATGTCGCGCAGGGAGTGGGGCCCCGTGGACGGCAGGGCCTTGGGGAGCCCGCCCGACATGGCGTGCACCGCCCGGGACGCGCCGCCGCCGCTTCCTGCTGCTGCCCGCCGCGGCGGGCTCCCCCAGCGCCCCGACCGAGGCCCCGCTCCGCCGCAGCTCTGCCGGAGGGCCCTGCACCCGCCGGGCTGGGAGCCGCCGCCGCCGCCGCCGCCGCCGCCCGCGCCGGGCCGCGCTGCGCTGGGCTGCTCCGCGCCGCGCGCCCCCGCTCCGCGCCCGGGCCCGCCGCGGTCCGCTCGCACCTTGGCCGCGGGCGGCCAGCCAGCACCGCCACGCCGCCCGGCCTCGCGCGGCCCCGCCCCCGCGGCGCCTCGGCCGCCCCGGGAGGCGGAGGGAGATGGGGGGACGCGCGGGGAGGGGGGCCGGGCGGTGACGGGGAGGCGGGCAGCTCTGTCCCCGCCCGCCGCCCCGCAGGAAGTGCGCCCGGAGCCCTCGGCGGCTGTCCTCCGGGAGTCCAACCTCGCCTCGGAGAGACCGGCCCCGCGGAGACTGCGCGCTGTCCACCGAGCAAATGTTTAACGGAAATCAGAGGTGGAAAAAGACGTTGGAGGATCCTGTTGTTCCATTCCACCCGCGTTTACCGAGGCGCCCACGGGCAGCCGCGCTGGGGTCTGGGGTCTTTGGAACACGCATGTGGGTTGAGATAGTCTGGCCTTTAAAGTAACCAGAAATGGAAGGGATTGTGAGGCCTATTGTATGAAGGGCATAAAATGCTATTAGTAGGTTCGAAGGAAATAGAGAACAACAAGTCAAGGAGACTGCGTGAGATTTCTTCAAATGCGCGCTGAGACTCCCCGTGCCATCTTGCTTCTGCGGCGAAGCTGGGCTTACGTGAGGTTAAACCGCAGAAGAGTGAGCACCGGAAAATAAAGAGAGGGAGCGCTACAAATGATGCGTGACTTTCAAACTCACGCCTCGACTGAACTGCCTTTTGAAAGAACCGTGTGGTTTAAGCTCTTTTTTCATGCCTTTGTGCTTCCTTTCCGGGCCTTTGGCCTAGCTGGAAGCCCTAGTTGTATTCTCGGCATTATTTGCTGGCGGAGCGGAGATAGTTAAGGCATTACTTCGGCTCTTTGCGGGTGGAAGTCCAATTCCTTACCCCACCTTACTTGTCTCTGCAACTTTTGTTCGTAGGGCCATGTCAGTAGAGGTTATCAGTCCAGGCAAGAACAGATGGATACCAACAAAGTAACAGGTAGGGTGGCTCGATGTGAGGGAGCACGTTTTCCCTATCAGTTCCCAACCTTCATCGCACGGCCCCGTTTCACCTGACTAATCCTAAAGGTGGGATCCGCTGTGGTCTACAGCCCGCTTTCCTCTAGAAACAAGGGATGCTTCAGCAGGAGGAGAATGCAGAGCTGAGGCTGACCCAAAGCGTCACTCAGAGACTCAGCGAACTCTGGAGATCTTCCTTGTTTTCCTGGGTGTGATTCCTCGGGCCTCCTTCCTGGCTTAATCACCTTTTACCTCCCCGACATGGGTCTGCCTTGTGGGGAGACTAGGACTCAGAGAACACAGGGGACAGTTTTAAATGCTGCATCTCCCTCACAGAAACTCCAGTGTCCGGTTCTCTTGGAGTTGGGTAAAATTGCCTTCTATAGTCAACAGCTGCTTAACGACTCCTACAGACCCTGTTCACCATTCTTCTGATTGGCGCTAAAATAAATCGCATGAGTCTAACTAGACATGAGTTTTCTATAGGTGTATAGCATAGGTGTTTCTCAGTGAACGGCATTATGCATTTCAACAGCCAGGCTCCCTGAACGTAAGGGAGGTCTTGTTAAGACTCTGCACAGCTTTCTCTTGGGCAGCCAGGGAAGAGCGAAAAGGGAGCCACCTTTGAACTCCTCAGTCACCGCAAGTGGGTGACCATGAGCAAGTTGCCTAACCTTAATGAGCCTGTTTTTAACCGAAAAAGAAGGAGCACTGGGGAGGCTGGTAAAAGTACTTACCGTAGCTGGTGGTTATGAGGATGAAGTAGCGTGTTCTCTAACAATCCTAGAAAAATGCTGGCGTGGAATAGATGCCCCTAAATGTCAGTCCCCTTCCTCTCCCTCTCTCAGGTTTTCTCTACTATTTTTATTTTCTTTAATTTAGTTCTAGAGAGAGGGTAAGTGTGGGAGAAGGAGAGGGAGAGAAACATCAATGTGTGGCTGGCTGCCTCTTGAGCTCCCCGCACCAGGGACCCGGACCCGGCCTGCAACCCAGGCATGCCGAGAATCCACCCGGCGACCCCCTGTTTTGCAGGCTGCTGCTCAATCCACGAAGCCACACCAGCCAGGGCTGCACTATTCTTATGAAACGATCATCGTACAGTTTTCACAGTGAAACCTGCTGCACTCCAAATTTTTCAGCTTGGGTCAGAGCACCCTATTTCTATGCTCCCACCAAAAACCCCAAAACAAAACAAACAAACAAACAAACAAACACCCAGAGTTCCTGAAAGGCCATACGAAGCAGGTTATTAATTTATTTTCCAGTTTCCTGGTTGGTCAGTGGTATGTGGCCACAATGGCCCAGTGGGTAGTCATCACAACTAAAGAAAGTGGACTTCTGTGGAAAACATTTTGCTACAAACTTTCCACCATTCAGTTTTAGCCCAGGACTGCCTATTCATACTCACCCGTTTCCTGTTGTATTTCAGTGTTCCTTGTGGTGGAAAACTGTCACTGAAATAACTCTGAAGAGTCCCAGAGTAGGTGACTGTGCTTTTACTAAACGTCTTCAAAGCAACATGATAGTAAGGAGGAAACATGTGAAGTTTTTATATCAGGACGGAAGTTTCTAGCGTTTGGAGGAATTTGTGTGGGGGGGGGGAAGCAAGGATTTCCTGGGCTGAGCTCTGAGGAAGAACACCCTAGATACACGTGCATGGGGGGCCTGGGGGAGAGACCACAGACTCCAAGGACAGAGCTCCAGGCCTTCCCCATTCACAGGGAATCTTAGGCCTTCGGGCTGGCGCCTCTCAGGAGATGGGGCCCTGGGCCCCAGGATTCCACGTTTGCCAAGCTAGAGTCCTGGAAGCCTCGCCAGCAAGTCTGTGAGGACCTCACATGAGCACCCAGACGTCAGAAACAAAGCAGAGGCACAGTGGAGCCTTCTCCCTTTGTCTCCCCTGGTACAGCACGTGCTTGCTTAGGCTGCATTCATGTTTGTGTTAGCTGCTCAGCCTCTCCTGGTTGTGGATACAATCGTAGCTTTATTCTATATGGCGTCGCAAACCCTGCCTCAGAATAACACCAGCCCCTTCTGAAGTGGCTGGCTGAGGAGGACAAAGGAGGTTTTCAAAGGGCATCCAGAGTGACATGGAGCAAGACACAGAGCGCTGTATGGAGCAAGAGGGGCAAGTGAGAAGGCGCCGTCGCCGACTGAGGCAAAATTGCGTGGACAGTTTAACTCAGCCAACGATGTCCCAGGAAAAAGCAGATGCCAGCAGGTCCATTTGAGGCCAGGACCTGAAGAGTTTTGCAAACAAGAAATTGGACCTTGCCCCAGAACCAGCAGAGATGCTCATGGGTAAATGATAAGACGCTTTCCCTTTCCATATTGGAGTGCCCGGCCCCAAAAGCATGGAGACCCTCTGCAGCGGGCAATGCAGCACAGGTCATGGACGGGTGCCCGAGAAGCACCTGGGAGTGGGTCCAAATGCAGATGTCTGAGAGACGCTGATTCTGGGCGGGGACTGGAATCTCAGTGTTCTAATGACCGCCCACCTGATGCTCAGGCTTTGGCAAACACCCTACCAGAGCTCCGCCCACTTCTCTAAGCCAGAAACTTGACATTCCAAAACTCCTTTTGTAAATAGTATTTTAAGTGTTTGCTTTGGAGAAATTTCCTGTTTGCTGAAAAGTGCTCAAAACACCGATTTCTCTTACAAAATGCTATTGCAGGGTCCTTTACCCTTAAACTTTCATGGTTACTTTTATCGAGGCTCTACCAGGTGCTGAAAGTTTGGAACGGCTCGCATGACCTCAACTATCTGTCGACGGGTTCATTTTGCAGTGAAGCGCCTCATGACGAGTATTTCCCAGAGCCCCAGAACTTTCTTTGGCTGGTCATGCAGGCTCCTAGGGACAGGGCCTCATCTGGCCATAGAGGTGAAATTCACTGCCATCATCACCAGGGACACCTGCTACCTATCTCTCTTCACAGGCAGCTCCAGAGTGTGTGTGTGTGTGTGTATGTGTGTGTGTGTATTCTTTGTGGTGGCTGTGCATTACAGAGGTGGGGCTGGAGAAGACACTGAGCTGACACGTACTGGGAGCCCTGGCACTGAGTCTATTAACAGAGGATTTTGGATCAGACGGAACAATCTGTTCACTGACTGTGTGCTCCCTGGTAGTGTTCTGGTCTATCCAGAAGAGGAACATTCGGACATCATGTGACCCAGCAGTTTCGCTCCCAGACCGCAACCAAAATGCATGTGTATATTCATCAAAAGATGGATTCAAGAATCTTCTCATCAGCACTCTTTATATAAGTTTATGTACAAAGGCATCTAGTGTGTGACCCTAACTTTATAAAAATGAGGAAGCTGAGGCCCACAGATGTTAATTTGTGGATGTTAATTTGCTGAGGGCAACAGATGTTAATTTGCTGAGGGCCAACCAGCTAATGCTATTGCTAGGGTATCCTTCCATTTGAATGTATAGTGATTCCCATGTGGGTTTGGGGAATACTAGTTAAGTAAAGCCAAAAGGTAAAGGAGTGCCAGGGTGGGGGGAGGGGAGAGAGAATGAAAATGAGAATGAGAATGAATTAGCAACTATTATTTGGTTGCTAGTCATTTGTCCTTTTTCACTGCTGTCCTGTCTCCCTCCCTCCGTCTCACCACAAAGGCAGACTGTGAGGCCCGGATGCCTGGAGCTGCTACAGCCACCTTGTGGCCAAAAGTGGAGGCATCTCACACCCTGAGGATGGCTAAGGGTGTGAGAACCTGTCTTTTGATGGCATCGCTGAGCCCCTGCACCTAACTCCAGACTTCTTCAGTAAACAGTAAACATCCCTTCGGTCTCAGGCAGTTTAATCAGTGTCCCTGTAACATGCAGCTCAACTCATCCTTAGAAATTTAGAAGACAGGAAGTACAGCAAGCAGGCAGGAGAGAAGGAAAGAAGAGCAATTCCCTTTCTGGGTGGCAAGGTTTCTCAGCAGCAGAACCATTCTTCTGTCACGTGTATTCTTGAAAGACGAAACTGATTCTTGGAAAGGGGAAAGAAAGTCTTAGATATTACAGTGGCGTGTGGCCCTCTAAAGCTACCTGGCAAAATCTTATGTCTTATTTTTTAATGTTTCTCATGTGGGGAAACTTAAACCTAATCGACTTTTTCCCAATAGAGACAATGATAAGGAAAAAAAAAGTTGAGAAACGCTGTTCTCCAAAGATGCAGGAAAAGCTCTACGACAGAAGAGGAAGAGAGTCCCTGCCTTCCCACAGGCTCTGAAGGCCGCCAGCTCTTCCCGGATCCTTGCCCTGGCTTCCACCTTCTGCCTTCTGCCACCGCCACTGTGTGGCTCCAGCCACACCCAGTCTGCCCAGCTCCTCCTGCAGGTTGTAACCCAGGCGGTGGACAGTGGACGGTGGACGGTGCGGGCCCACAGACTCATCCCATCACACAGAGGCAGTGAGGCTGCAGGCCCCCGCCTTGTCCTTGTGTATAACCTGTGAGCAGTGTAGCAAAAGGGTGCTGGGGCCGCAGCAAGAAAATTAGACTCAGTGCCCAGATTATAGACCCAGGCGAGGTGCCTTGCTAGCAGCAGGTCTCTCCCCACCCCCCCAACCCCCAGCTATATAAGGTAATTAATTATGCTGAGACCTCAAGAGTCTCTGATTGGCAGACCAGGGGGCTGGTTTTCCATGCCCCCACTCAGAGCCTCCTACAATACAGCAGGCACCATGCCATCGCCCCCACTCATAAAGAAAAGGGGAATTCGGGAAGCTGCACTCACCACACTCCTATTAATCTGATTCTCTCTGCTTGCTAGAATAGCAGCCCTTGAGCTTAGGCCAAGAGACAGAAACTTCCAGAAGTTTCATCTGCAGGAATGTTCATTTTCTACAAAATCAAACCCTGTCTTTTATAAGACTTCTTAATCCTGGCTGTCCTACACTAGAATGAAGGTTCGTTCAGCTCCAGATTTCTGGTGCCGATGGTGTTTCTCGGCTCCTCCAGGTCAGCACCCTTGTGAGGTCGTCAGTCTCATTCATCTGCTTTTTGTTGTCGAGGAAAGGCAGGCCCGGGTTCTTCCGAGGAAGAGCCCCACACCTGGGCCCTCTGCGTGGGATCTGAGGTTACTGATGATGATACAAGTAATTGAATACTGAAATGAGAGCAGAGTTCCAGACTCACCCCGACCACGGGATTTCTGTATGGCCTCAGATTCAGGTCTTCTCTGCCGACTTCAGTCCATCCATCCACCCCGGTACTACCCAGAACCCTCTGGGGTGTTGCTACCTAGGCATACGGCCAGTACCACCTGGGGATCAGGAAATGGAAGATGACACCAGAAACTAGATCATGTCACTGCTCCCTTTACAAAGTGGAACATAGGCTGCAAAACCATAATTTGATATATTAGCGTAATTACTTATAGAAGAGAACAGTATTTTTTAACAGCCGCTCTCATCTGGTAGCCCCTGTATGTTTCCTAGAGTACAGATATTGCTGTTGATGGCATCCCATCACTTGGATAAAAGAAGCTACACCCTGTACACTCCTTCCAAGTGACACCCAGGGGATCTTGGGCCAATCCGGCAGTGAAAGATGGTGGGAAGAATCTCTCTCACCTGCGGCTTCAGGTGGTATAGAAATCAAGAGACTGTAGAGTTGAGTGAGGAGCCAAGATAAAGCAAAACAAAACAAAGCAAAAAACAAAAAAACAAGGCAAGGGCTCTGATGAATTGGTCACTAAAGCAAGGCAGGGAGTTGGTCAAAGTAAGTGTCAATGGTGAAGAGAAGAGCCAGGGTTCCAGAACCAGAACACCTGGTCCAGAAGATGAGCCTCCTGGTCATCCTGGGCAGTACCTTGGGGCGGGAGGGAGTGGGTGGTGCCACTGTGAGCCGTTGTGCTTCTGGGGCTGGGGTGCACCGAATGGCCAGGACAGCCAGAACCAGCCGATCTGGAAGGCTTCTCTGAGCTAGCAGGGAGGAATTTGGACAGGAGAAATGCCTTCCGCAGATCCCTTTCCGACCCAGGCACATAACTTGTTCAAACTAAGCACTAGGTTGTAGAGACACCAACTCTTATTGTCAGAAGGCAGGAGGCTTTCTTGGCCTACATGATGCTCCCCCAGGAAGAACGTGGCCAGCAAAAGTATCTTCCCCTCCCTCTTAATTTAATCTTTTTATTTTCAACTACTTTTAGATTTACAGAAAAGTGGCGAAGATAAGACAGAGTCCTCACATACTCCTCCCCCAGCATCTCCTGTTGCTAACATCCTAGATCATTA
>PVKM010038607.1:0-14053 GCA_004027735.1 Carollia perspicillata
CCTCCACCTTCCTTCCCAGAACTGTTCCTGCTTCACATCTCAGCTCAAGTGTTCTTCCTCCGGAAGCTGCCCTGGGCTTCCCCATCTAGTGACCTTCTGCCATTGGCAGGCCTCTCTGGTACACAGCAGGGAAACGGGTTTGTTTGGGGCATTGCTGATACTGTGATCTAAACTGTCCCCTTAGTGGAGCAGTGTGCATCATGTTAGGAAGTTGTAGATTGCCCAAAAGCTGCCTTTCAAAAGCTACGCTTCCTGGAAGGGTGGCGATGGTGAAAGTGCACCTCAGGGTGTGTAGGAGGAAGAGGAAGAGCAAAGCGTTTCCGGTAGGAACTGAATCATGTCACCTAGGGCTTTGGGGACTGCTGTTTATATTTCACTGAGTGAAAGGTCATCTATCCCTCTCTCTCTCTACCCCATGTTTCTTCTTTTTCTATTGTTCTTGCAATTTTATAAACGTAGAAACTGTACCCCAAAGGAAAGGAATTGGCTAGTTCAGAGCTGAGAAGATAATCCAGGTCTGATTGCAGCGTGGGCCTCTTCCCCCACCGCAGTGCTGGTCTGCATTTGAGCAGTTTCCCTGAAGCCCAGCAGCTTCTGGGCAGTTTCCTGGGCCTGGGGACAGGACTGTTTGGGTGACACTATTCCTTCCCAAACTGGAATGCCTTGGAGAGAGGAATATATTCTCCAGCAAACCTAACAGGCCTCACAAATGCGGTCATTTTTCCTGTTGTGGTCACAACTTGGACTGCAGTGCGTACTGTCAGGAGTCTCAAGTCTGAGTTTTTTCATAGGGATGTTTTAATGCTTCCCTCTCCCTTTGGAGATTTGTCTTCTGTGCTTTGGGTCCATCTAATAACTTATTGCAACTTTGACTGTAAGGTCAGCTTAGATTCTAAGTTTCATGAGGACAGGGTCTTCAGTGACTGGCAAGTAACAGCTGCTCTACAAATGGTTGTCAGGATCAGTTTGTAATATGGTGAGAAGTGTCGCCCTGCCCCAAGTCTTCAGCAGTCCTGGCAGTGACGCTTGGAGGCTGGAGGTATTTGGCCCTATGAATTCCTCAGCCGGATTTGTGCTGTGAGTTGTTGAGAGTGACACGAGCCGTAGGAGCACCATTGTAATCGGCTTCACAGCTGCTTACTCACCTGCTTGATTCACTGGACTGATGCAGCCGGATGCAGTGTTAAACAAAATGGCCTAATCCATCAGGGCAAATTCGAAGGCGGTACCTTGTCATCCTCCTATTATCCTTGACTTTGAGCTCGAAGAGCAGCCATGCTTATCTTCCTATTGTCTGGCATGATGATCCAGAAAGCAGAATAAATAACTATAAAAAATCCAGACCAAGGAGATGAATAATGAATATATTCACTCAATTTAAAGGTTGGGGTGCAGAGCTGGGAGGACCATAGAGACACAGCTTACTCATTCCTGCTCTTTCTGACTCATTGGAATCCCTTCTCTCTTTTCCTCCATCCCCCGTCCTTTATTTTGGGTTTTTCTTACATTAAGCTGTCATTAAAAGCCCAAGCTCTTTTTCTTGTCTAGTCCCATCATTTGTGCTTCTTGTGGTGTTAGTTCAGTAATTTCCCAACTCTCCATGGCTCTTGGAAACCTGGCAGCATGTTCTCCTGTGCTCACATGGGCTTGGAAACCCCTAGTTGTATATCTGCTATCTGTGAGCTGCAAGGTCTTAATGTCAGGGTGGGAGGAAAGCGGAGGCTGTGGCAGAGAGAGATGGAAACGGTGTCAGGGCCAGGTTCATCCTTCGTTCTAGTCCGAGCAAGCGTCCAGACCTTTACCTTGTATGGGTCTCGATGTTCCCCGATGAGGACCATTGGGTCACTGATGGGCAGAGCGTTTGTGTCTGTCTGTATGATTCAGTCATCAGCTCACTGCAGGTGCCGTTTTCTGTTCTTGAGTCATCTGTGATTGCATGATGGATGGCTGTGCAATGCTTGGGGCACAGGGCTGACTACTTTTTCTTTCTTTTAAAAATTGTTTTCTGGGCATAGCTTTGGTTCTTTTTTTTTTTTTTTTTTATCTTGAGCTGTGGAATTTCTGTAGGAGCCTTTTGAATTGTGTTTTACACATCACCCAGTTCTCCCTTCTGTCATCTCCAAGTTAGCATCCATGCGTCTAGTGCTGTACTGGGGAATAGTGACAGTCGCAGCTAATATGTGTTGACGATGCTGAGTGTGCCAGACCTTGTGTAAATCCTGTGTATGCTCTTGCTGAACCCTCAGAACAACCTAATAAATAAGGCAGTGGTTTTCAGCTGGTGTGCCCCAGCACACTGGCGTGCCGTAAGGAATTTTAAAACATGGAATACCTATTTAGTTAGGACTACTGACCTCTTTTCCCTTAGACTGTCAAATAAAAAAATGACAATAGCTGACACAACAATAGCCATCTGGCATGAATAAATCAAAATTATACCAATTTTTTTATCAGATTGACAAAAAAATACATTTTTTGGTGTGCTGCAGAATCTTAATAATTAGTTTATGTGTTTCATGAGATGAAAAGCATTGAAAATCATTGTTATAAGGTAGTGATACTATCACTGTTACCACCATCTGCATTTTATAGACGAGGAAAGCCAAGGATCCATTTGGAAAGATATTAGATGCCCCTTTCTGATAAAAACAAAAACCAAACAAAAAACCAATGCAAAACAAAACAGAAATCTAAGCATCCCTTTTAGAAAAAGGAATAATACCTTCTGTGAATTACAGACATTTTTCTAGGTACCTGCTAAGGTACAAGATTCAGTAGAGTTTCTTCCCCCCTCCCCCCTTTTCTTTTTTAGAACTGTTACCAAGGAGATATATTGCCTCCCAAAGGCAAATATGCCGAAGAATTTCTCCTGCTTTTGGCTACTTATGTGTCTGAAGAATGTCACCATACCCAATAGTTTTTCCTTATGACAAATGAGGATGAGAATGCCTTGTCCTGAACCCCTGTGGTTAGAGTAGCCCACACCTCTCAGGGAAACAATGTACTGTTTAAAAATGAATCAGATCCGTGCCATTCATGCTCATCTGTAATGCCAGCCATTGGTTAGAGTATCCATATAAACAGTTGCCTTCTGTCCGGGGAGACTACAGTGGGTGTGGGTCAGAGTCAGTAACCTTGTGGAGAGTGGATAAAAACTGGACTGAAAAGAAGAACATCAAAGAGGATCTGTTCCCTCTTAAATCCCTGGCAACTCCAGAGGCTGTGAGCATGGAGATGAGGACAGCCGTTCTGCAGTACCTGCTATATGAATGAGGCATTTGTTTACTACTCATGCCTGGGGACTCTTCTTTCTTAAGTAATGGCTACAGTTTTCTCAGTTGCAGCCCAGCTCAATTATCATTGGTACTGAAGGATATAAATGGATGTGTTGAAGTTGATACATTTCAAATTTCATTTTGATTATAGTATTATTTCTAAAGCCTCCTTTAACAGAGCTGTACCCAGTTACCAGAATCGTTTTGTTTTTTTCTGTCTTTAATTTTAGTGGAAAGGCTTATGGGAGGTGAAGACTAAGATCCGACAGTAGAATGAAAGAGAGAAAAAGCAATTATAATCACTATTGTGGCCTTAGAGGTTTTCTGGATTGACGTTTCTCAGTTTTGTTGATTCGGAAGTAGGGATTGAAGAGTAATTTTTAACAGCTTTGTTAAGACATAATTCATATACCACAGCACTGAAAAATTGGAATGAGCTGAGTAGATGTAGACTGACTCTGCGACTCTAGCGAGCAGTCCCTAGATTTAACTCTTTGATTCAGATTCGGAGGCCAAAATTTGAGTTTGATTCTACCCTCTTTAAGCCTCAGTTTCCTCACCTGTGAGAGAGTGATACTACTTGTTCATGGACCTACCTCGTAGAGTTACGTTGAGGATTCAGTGAGCTGATAGTGCATATAAAGTGCTTAGTATAGTGCTGGCACAGCCTCAGTAAATGGTGGCCAGTTTAGATCCATTAATCCAGCTTCATACAGAGACTCTCACACTACATTAGGGAACCTTATCTTTCTGGGATGTGTGTGTGTGTGTGTGAGTGAATTTCAGAGAAGCACAGAAAAATTTGAAGTCCGTCTCCAAATATTTCTTGTTTACCTTAAGTTTAACTAGTTGTCTTATATTTTTATTTGTGAAATCTGGAGACTCTAGTTTAACCCCATTGGTTCTTCTGTTTGGAATCTTTGGCTGCCTTTATGATCACTACAAATGAGTTGAGGAATTTTGAATAGGATGTAGGGATATTATGTTATTTGCAACTCCTCCATAGTCCCCGTCCTTGTTGCTAGTAGAAACCTGGCCTTTAACGAATAGCCCTATCATCCACTTAACACTGGTTGCATAGCAGCCAAACATCTTTGTTGAGAAATACGACAGAAGGAAATCTCTCTGATGGCACTTCCTGTGCTTCATGCTGTTGCTGAGCCTGTGGTGCAGAGGTGCTCAGGAAGGGAATCACAAGAGCGCTGCAGCCATGTTTGCAGTTCACCTTGGAGGAGTTGGGGGTCCACAGGCAGAGACTCCAGTGGTATGTGGGCAAGCAACCCTGTTCTCAGGCTTCCTTAGCCATTTGCAAGCCTTACCTGTGCAGGACTCCAGCAATGAGCATCACCTGTCTGCAGGTCTAGGGAACACACACATACAAAAGAAATAAAAATCCTGGTCCTTGATAACTGAGGAATGTATAGTTTATAGAGAGATACGACCAGCAGGAATCAATGATTGCTGTAATTTACCGAGCATTTCCTTTGTGACTTTGCCTGAACACTGGTAGGTACTTTCTGTGCATTGTCACTGTAGTCCTCACAGCAGCCCTATGAGCAAGATTCCGTGATTATCCCCATTTTCCACGTGAGGCAATTAAAGCTTCGAATATGGGATGGAGCCTGGAGCCACACATAGTTTTGTCTGACTTAAGTACCTCTGTCCTTTCTTGTCTCCTGCATCAAAATTGTTGTGTAGTTTGAATCATAATCATATGAAATTACCAATATTTTACTAACCATTTTTAACCTATAAAAGTGATAATTTAATATAGTTTAATGTAATCCAGAGTATTAGGAATGCAGTTGGAGTATGTTGAACACAGAATTTATTTAGTTGTGTATCATTATTTATTAATTATTGTATTATTTTCCATATGGACAACTATAAATCTACTTTTACCCTCCCTCTAAGAGATATATATATATATATATATATATATATATATATATATATAATGTGTGTAGTAGTTGTATATATATATATTACTGCATTATATGTTACATTATATTACATTATACATTATATAATATATATACATTATATATGTATATATATAGTGTGTGTAGTAGTTGTATCACAGTGAATTGTGATATCATTATATAACTATTACACATAACTTGCTGAGTGGAGTGAATGAAATATGCGGACCTGGTTAAGGTTTACCAGAGAGGTGTCTAGGAAATTAGTTTTCATTTGTTCAGTCTTTCACTCACCAACATATTCCGTGACTCACTCACTGCATAGAAACTGACTGAATTCTGCCAAGCACCATATTAAGCTAGATTTGAGCATGAGTTTTTTTATTTTTAAAGTTTCATTATGGAAAAATTTTGCTCTTGTGCATTTGTAGTCAGTTCTGCTAGCATTTCTGGACATTTCCTAGAACTGGAATCATATACAATATGTGGTCTTCTGTGTCTGGCTTCTCTGACTTAGTATACTATATTTTAGGTTTATACATATTGTAACATGTATAACTAGTTCATTCCTTTTTATTGCCAAGTGGTATTTCATAGTATATATGTACAATACTACACTATTTTTTACATTCACTAATTCAGAGATATTTGGATCATTTTCACTATTTGACAGTTATGTATATTACTACAGTGAACATTCTGTGCAAGTTTTTGTGTGGATGTATGTTTTCACTTCTCTTAGGTAGGTAACTAGGACTGAAATTGCTGGGTCATATGGTAAATTTATGTTTAACTTGAGTAGAATTTTGAGAGAGGAGTGTAAAGTGGGTTTACAGGAAGGCTCAAAAGTGGAAATGAGGGAGCACTGCGGGGGTGGACTGAGATGGGAGTAAAAGACAGAAAACTGTACTTGAACAACGATTGAAGTAAAATTAAAAAAAAAAAAGTGGAAATGAGATTTGGATTAGTCAGTAAAGCAGCAGTAACCCGGAGTAAAGACCAGAACCCAGAAGGGTGAGCCGGACAGATTTTAAACCGGGAACGCTGAGGGCAGCTGGAGTTGGCCAGAGAGGTCCTGATGTCCATGAAGGCTCACGTGGCTTCTCTTGCCATATTCGGCAGTGTGGGCAGAAGGCTTCTCTTTCCGTTGCTGTTTCTGGACCACAGGTATTGGAATGTATTTTATACTTTTCCAGCACTGATTGTCCTTAACAGGAAGCAATGCCTCCTCATGGAACATCAGTTCTCAAATGCCAAGTCCTACAGATTTTGCTGAGAAATATATGGGCAGTATAACAGGAATTTTTCATAAAACTAAATTTATGTAATGCAGAGGTTTGTGTCTCATTCTGCAAGTATATCTTACTATTTTGGAATAGTCAAGACTGTTCTTTTTTTTATTAAGTGATGATTGATATAAATTATTTTAAATGGTTGTGCTTGCTTGGCATAATAAAATATTGCAACCTTGTGGTTATGTGTCTGTGTCTCTGTATTTAGTTTAAATTGGATGTTGAAATTCTCAAGTCTGGGAACCACTGCTCCAAAGAATGTCTTGGGAGGGGTGCTTTGACACCCATGGCTTTTGTGTTTCACCTCCTTTCTCATTTTCTTCTATGACTGTGGAGTGTGGGCAACTGGAGTGATGCCTGGAGGAGACCAATATAAAAGATTAGTGGAACCGAGAAGGGACTATCCCAAATATGTAATGCCATTATTTAGACATCTGATTGTGTAAATGAATACAAGCAGTTGATGGGCATGTGCCATCTTCCGTCGCTCTGGTAGTGTAAGGAAGCCAGAACCAAGTTCAGGTTGGATTTCTTATGCAAGTTTGGGGCAAGGCCGACCATTGATTGTGTTTAGAAAAAGCACCTCCTTTTAAAAATATTCTTCTGAAGGTGGCGGCTCTGCAGAAACCGTACTGTGGTGATATCTGTGGGATGGAACAGCAGCCCTGGTCCTAAGGGTGAAGGGAGCGCTCAATCTTCCCTAGGGTGTGTCCCTAGTGTGGGATTAGGGGGTGGAATTTTTCTCTAACGTGGTTCTGAAGTGCACATAGCCTTTTTTCCCCGATTAACAGTAACAGTAGTGATGATGCTATGTGTGCAATTCACAAGAGTGAAAGGCATTGAGCTGAACACTGTTTCAGGTGCTTTCAGGCATGATGTAATTGGACCCTAGCAACAATTGTGTTGGAGAGGTATGGTTAGCTCCTGTTCAGTCAGAGGTATGTGAAGCAACTTAGGGTCAGGAATGTTTAGTAATGTGCTTGCTTCACCTGCCAACAGATGAGAGACGCAGAGCCAGTAAGGGGCCGGGACAGGATTCAGACCCAGCTTGTTCTCTTAAAAATCCAAACCTCTCAGTTCAGCAATTCCTACCTTGAATCTCATTCCCAGAGGCCACACACTTTGGTCCAGCTTTACTGCGGAGGTCTTCTCTGTGGAAGGGGAGCTGGAGACGGAGTCCTGGGGCCGTGCTCAGCAAGGCCTCCCTGAGGAAGCTGTATAGTGCTGGTGTGTCTTACTTACACTGTTTGCTTCCCTTCTGTCTACAGACAGCTCTATTGATTCAGCCTTGGGCAGTCTTTGACCTGGCTGCCCCCCCTCACCCCTTTTGTTGATACGTCCCCAGAATGTTCAAGTTCACACCCACATTGCAACCCTGGCTCCTGTGGACAGAATGGGAGTACCAGCCAGGATAGAGGGCTCTGCTGGGCTGCATGCAGGTGGTTTCCCCTTGCTCGCTTTGGGAACTGGGGGCTTATTTGTTATCTTCATGCAGCTTGCACAGGCCGCGCTTTAATGCTTGCCATTTCCTAGCGAGGAAGGTGGATGGCAAATGAGGAATTGGGAGGTCCTGTCCATTTCTCTTAAGTTTAAGAATGTTGTATTTCAGGAGAATGTTCTACTGAACAACAGTTGAATTTCTCTTCTGCTTGTTGAACTTCACCCATAGTTAGAGGTGGTAAAATCATGTTTGTCTAACTAGTATCAAGTTTGGCTTAGTGGTGTTTAATCTCTTCCGCTCCCCCTACACAATTTAACAGTTACCTTAGTTTTTATCCTCAGCAGTCAGTGAGCTATGGCCAGTGTTACTAACTTTCAGTGAAATGGAGTCCTTAATGCATGAAATGGTTGAGTTGTGCAGGGCCTAGCTAGAATTGGAAGTAGAAATCAGGTCTTCTGATTGCTAGCCCAGCTGCTTTCCCTGTTATACTTTGCGGAATGGACTGGCCATTGACAATGAGATCTGAAGACTGGGCAGAAATGGAGGCCCCTCTTAGCTGGATGTTGAGCTGATTAGAGCTTGGTCCAACTGTTTGGGACCAGAGTTGAGCTCTAAGATGGACCAACCAGCCCCACAAAGAAAGAAAAGCTCTCCTATCACTGCAGATGGTGCTTTGGCCCCTATCAGCTGCTGTGGAAGTTTGTGCCACTGGAGGAGAGACGCAGCGTAGCTTTTCTTACCATGGGTGAACTCAGACCATATGCTTTATTTATATATGGCACATTACTTATTAAGCTTATGTTTTTTGCTTGTCTAGTTCTCTGGCACCTCGTCCATCAGTTACTTGCCCCTTTTATAAGTGCCTGTATGGCTGGGTGTTCTGATTGTAAGTCATGAGTTTTGACTGTTATCCAGAAATTTACAGTGTGCTTTTCAAAGGACTTAGTTGAATGGCAGTGTTAAATTTTGTGATGTAGAAATGTTAAAATAAAACTCCATAAATATGCACATTCAGTGCCTGTTTTGAATGGTTTTATTTTTGTGTCTTATCAGTCTCTATTAGATAACTTTATTACTCAAGTGATCTATGTTCATGTCTTGAGAGAAACCAGGATGTGAAGGACTTCGAACTTTTCAGAAAGAGGGGTCTAGTCAGTCAGTGCGAGTCATTGTTCCCTGAATGGCTCTTCTCTTCCTTGTTTCAGTTGCTAGAGACCAAGATACAAATTGGGATGTTTGAGCATGTTCTGGAGCAAGTCAGGGTAGCATTGGGATTGCTGCATTCTGCTGTGAGCCTGCATGGCTCATGGATGTTAATGCACCACTTGCTAGGGGTGGCAGTGAAAGGGAAAATTAGTCCTTTGGCGTGTCCTATTGATACAGTTGCTAGTTTAAGCAAAAAGGGAGAAAATAATCTTACAGTCATAACTCTTCTTCACTTACTCCTCCCAGCCCTGCTGTAGTGGCTACCCACTCGCCCACCCATCCCCCCCACCCAACCTATCCTTTCACCCATCTACCCACCCACTCATTTAATTCATTCATCCATCCATCCGCTCATTCATTCATCTCTTCATTTAATACCTGTTTACCATGTACCTACTGAGCACCATACATTGTTTGCATTTGGCTCTGGGAATACAGATGAATAAGGCAAGTCCCTTCTCTCTTAGTCCATTGACCAAGCTTATGTCCATAAGCTTATGGGCAACTAAGCTTATGTTGGATTTGTGCAGGCTGTGGTACCATTGCTTCCCTTTGAGCCTTTTCTTCTATAATCACAAAGGTGTTCCTCTTTCCCCTGGAGCTGACCACAACCTTAGGTTTTGTCCTGGAGCTCAGTGCACCCTCAGACCCACAGCCTATCTGCAATTTGACCATCCCCAGTGGGGAAGGTGAGGAGGAGAAGGCAACATTTGGCTAGCAGAATTCTTCTCAAAGTGGGACTTGACTTTTGTCTGGGAGGAGAAGGGGGGCAGATCACAGAGGGAGGGGTTCCTGGCTTTATCAGAGAGAGAAGGCCTCATTGTGTGTTGTTGTTGGAACAGGTCCCGGAGACCTCAGTGCAGTTCTTTGGACAGGGCTGAGCTAAGCTACCATGCCATAAAATAATAGCCGAAAGATTCACTGTGGAACTTAGGATAGTATCAAAGGGAGCTCTGTGTTACAGCTCCCTTCAGGCAGAGGGCAGGACTTCAGCCCCAGGTCAGGCCCTGGTGTTAACTCCATAATATCTTCATGAACATGCCTTTTGTGTCTGTGTGTTTGTTCTCTGTGTCTGTCTCTTTCAGTCTCTGTCAGTCTGTCTGTCTCTCTGGGGTATGGTCATTTATTAAGATACTTCAGTGAAAAACTTGAAACTTATTCTCTGTAAATTCTCTTCCTTTTAAGGTATGGCACATCTGGGTGGATGGGTGGGTTGCAGTGATGGGGACATGTGACACAGAGAACTTAGAAATTTCCAGGAAACGGTGTTTCTCTAACTTCAGTCACTCACAAGCTTCTATTCATGCTTTTCTGCCTCATTGACGTAACACCTATTCTATTGTTTACCTAGTATTTTTCTTTAAATGGGAGTACTTATTCTTTTTGAAAGGACCCTCTTTGTTTGAAAAGAGTATTTTATAACTTGGCCATAAATAAAGCACCAATATAATTTTCCCCAAATCAAAGTAACCATAGAAATCAATCTTTCAACTCTAATGTTTATTTATGTGCCACCTAAAATGATTTTGTACACTGCAAAGTGGTGTGCTTGCCACACTTGGGGAAATTCTTTTGTAGATTGTACCAGCTGTAGCCAACAGATTCCTGGAGATTCAGATGAATAAATCTCCAGTAACTTTTTCTCCATCTCCCCCTCCCCCACTAAAATGAGTTACTGGTCACAACACAAGGTAGGGAATGTGAGGCGTCAGGAGTGTCACAGGTATAAGGGGAGGGAGCATTCTTGGTTGCCCTTTTCTCTGTTCATCTGCAGGCACTGGCCCCTTGAATAACTGCTCTGTACTCTGGGTGCAGGGACGTGTTGCCAGTGCTGGAGAGCCGAAGGCACAGACACTGTGAAATGTGCCGTGGACCAAGCTGCCTGTGCGCCAGGAGCTTCCCCCCATCTCTTTAGCACCCGTTTCCCACCCTGTGTCACAGAGCAGAAGCTGAGAGTGTGGGATCTGGAGGCTGTCAGTGTGGGTTCACATCTGGGGCCTACTCCTTTTGTGACATTGACAAGTAGCCTTTTTATTCATTTATTCAACAAGTAAACATCGCATGCCTACTGTGTGCCAGCCACTGCTCTATGCTCTAGGGAAATACTAGCCAACAAAATGGAAAAAAAATCATGCTTTCACTGAGCTCATATTCTTAAGGCCTTATATTAAGCTGTTAAATGGGTGTAATAATTGCCCTACCTCCCATGGTTATTGCGAGGTTTCCGTGAGCTGGTGTAGATGAAGATCCTTAGCACAGTGCCTGGCTCAGTAGTTACTTAATAAATGCTAGCTGTTTAATTACGCTACTTACATGCCCAGCATTACACCAGGCTTTGAGCTCACTCTCTTCCTGCTTTAGCTTCAGCAGCACCCAACTGAAATATTCCCTCCTTACTTCTTAGCCTGTAAGTCATTCTTGAGGCCCCATGATCTCTAGGAAACTTGCATGGCTTGGAGCCTCCTCGTCTAATCATAGGACTCTTAAGAACTCCTAGTCACCCCCTGAAATAAGCTTACTCATCACCTAGCTGTGTGAAGAGTTGACATTCTCATGCCCTGGATGACGTTTTGCGGAAGGGATCTTTTGTCCTTTTGTTAACTGAGAAAGGCTCCCCTCTCTTCTGCTTTTTTTCCTCCATAGTGCCTCTTCCTCTCTTCCTGTCGTATGAGGATTATTTGGGCAGGAATCCTGGCCCTGTGGTGTGCTGCAAGGATGGATCTCTTTGAGACAGTTCTTTATTACTGCTGCAGGAAAAGCTTAGTTGATCTAGAACAGGCGTTGGTGCTGGGCCTTGTCACCTGTCTTTAGGTTTGATTGAATTTTAATTATATTCATTCCTAAGAAGAAAAATTCTATGTATCAATCTGTAATTAACAGCACAAATGTAAGATCTTATCCTGAGTCTGTAGTCCCTGAAAGGCAAAAGTCTTCATTGCCTCGAGAACTCAGTGGCCTGTCTGATCGTGACTTTTGTGCCCAGTGGCCATACTGTACAGGCTGAAGTGCTTCAGAAAGGATGCCAGCCCACGTGTGTCCTGCAGAGAGTGGCAGGGCAATTACTTGGAGTGTGGAACAATGTGAACAGTGTGCATTTCAGTTTGCTAGGGCCGCTATAGCAAAGAACCACAGACTGGATGGTTGAAACAACACAGATGTAGTTTCTCACAGTTTTAGGCACCTGTGATCAAGGGATTGGCGGATTGGTTTTTCCAGACGCCTCTTTCCTTGGCTGTATACATGGCTCTCTTCTCCCTGTGTCTGCACATGGTCTTCCCTCTGTCATTGTCTGCATCCTAATCTCTTCTTATAAGGACACCAGTAATATTGGATTAGGGTCCACCAATATGGCCTCTTTTTACCATAACATGTCTTTAAAGGCCCTGTCTCCAAATTTGGCCACATGCTCAGATATTCAGCATAAGAACTTCAACATATGCATTTTAGGGGAACAGTTCAGCTGATAACTGTGTGGGTCAGGAATACGGTTCCAAGGTACACCCATGTTACCAGACCTGTAGTTGCTCAGCTGGATCTTTGAGGGCAGTAGGAGGGCAGCTGGATCTTTGAGTTCTAGAAGGGAGGCAGTTTCAGACTTGGGTATTGACTCTGTGGTGGCTGCCATTACTAGCTTAATAGGATTTTGGTGGTGACCTTGGCTGGTTGGCTGATCCTCAGTAGGGCCAACCAGGCCTCAGATAGGTTCACAGTTTTCTCTACAACAGGGAAGTGAGCTTTGAGCATTTACCCTGTGTCCTGGGTCCTTCCAGACAGGATTTGAGGCAAAGGGGTAGAGATAGTTTGGGGAAGGAGTTGTTGACAGGGCAAGTGTGATGTTGTCCTTCAGACAAGACTCAGAACTTTGACAAGAGTTGGGAAAACCACAGCTAGCATTTTCCAGTAATCTGAACCCCCCTGTTCTTCCGGTTAGATGTTCTGTAAACAGCGACTGCCTACAAGAGAGCTTTGGAGTCTGTTGACTTTGGCTGAGATGTAGCCTGAGAAGATTCATCAGTTTCCAATTCCTGTTCTTTCAGGATATTAAGTATTGCAATGAACTGGGAAACTTTTTCTTTATTAAAATTGGAGGAAGAGTTGGGTGTTTTGAGGGAGACCTGGAACAGGAAGGGAGCTGACACCGGAAGTTTCACTGTATTCCTTCAGAGGTTATTTTATCTTTTTTGCATTGTCAGTGTCTAGTAGCTTAAATATGCAGTGCCACAAGGGGAGGTAAAAAAAAAAAATGCTCTTCCAGAAGTGCTAACAGTATAGTTAGTTTGTGACGCAGTGTGTACAGTGGTTAAGGGTACATGTTCTGGAGTCCCATTGACTTGGTTCAGATCCCGCCCTACTGTTACATCACCTCTGTGACACTGAGCCAGTTGTGAATCTCTCAGCTTCAGTTGTCTTACCTGTAAAATGGGAATGATAATTGTACCTGTGGTGGTCAAATGAGGTAATGCATGTAACACCCTTAGTTAATGCTCAGCAGTTGTTAGCCAGCTGTTAGCTTCTTCTCTTACTATGTGCGCAGGCTAGTCTGATGTCCAGCTTCATTAAGAATAGAACAGTACTGCATTTTTATCAGGCTCTGATGTTCCATATTTTCCCATTTCTAGCCAGAAGAACTTTCCTTCCTCCCTCCCTCCCTCCCTCCCTTCCTTCCTTCCTTCCTTCCTTCCTTCCTTCCTTCCTTCCTTCCTTCCTATAGTACTCACTTAAGGAGGAAGTTTCTTTGGAATGGGAAAGTATTTTTCCCATTTTTTATTATATTTGGTGTCCTGTTAGATCTGAGGTTAGTTAGTTTTAGTTTTAGTTTTATTGGCTAAAAAATAGTATGTAAACCAGGTGAGGGTCATGTATTTATATTTACTATACACCTCTGTTGAGATGTCCCTGTTACCTTCTTGCACCCTT
>PVKM010038608.1:0-14051 GCA_004027735.1 Carollia perspicillata
ACATCAGCCTTGTGGTTGCCTTCAAAGGGCCAAATGTAGATCTCCTTGCCCCTAGGCAAGGAGTAGTTACATTTGTACAGTCCTAAAATTACATTTGGCCCTTTGAAGACAATTGTGAGGCTGAAGTGGTCCCTGGTGAAAATGAATTTGACACTCTTGGTCTAGTGGGAGAGCAAACTACCAACAGGTCATGAGACAGTTACGCTTTACTACAAGAGAGACATACAGGGAGTTCCCCTGGAAGCTAACAGGAAGCTTTCAGGAGGTTTGACTGGGATTTCGGGGGAGAGGGAGGCCTGGGCAGGAGGAGGTGACCGGTGAGGGGGTGGAAGGTGGGACTGGGTGGTATGTGTGGGGAAGTGTGCATGTGTGTACATGTAGTACACATGGCATGAGCTGAGCTGTGTGTTGTGTGCACACATTTGTACATTTGAGGGCAGAATGTTGTGGGGTGTTGCTATGGCCAGGGAAACAGGTTGTGGGGTGCCCAGTGACCCCCTGAAGGTTATTCCTTCCCCACCGGAAGTCACAGCCCTGCTCCACCATCTCTGTGCTTCTGAGAAGGGGCTCATCAGCAGCAGCAGGGACCCTCTTTCCCTCTTCGATGAGCCCAGAGCTCCCCAGGCAACGGCAGGAGAACAGCTTTAGTCTGAGCGACTGCTATGCTTGGTTGACAAAACTGCTACACCACCCCATCCTCTCCTCTTGAAACAAAGTGTTGTTATTAGCCTGTGTAGGAACCAATGCGCTTATCAGGGACTCGATCTGTGCACACTCCATCCAGGGCTGGTCCCACCGGCTTGTGAAGGCCCCCAGCCACCATGAAGCAAACTGAAACCTGGAATGGCTGCCCGTGGACTTGTGTGTCCAACTCTGCTCTCCCAGAGGTCTTTGTGTCATGTAACCTTAGTTTCTGTGAGGAGCGGGATTTGAAATTCACTGTGGGCTAACAAACTCTGGCTGGCAAACAGTCAGTGCTCGGTGGCAGCTGAGATCTTCAGGAGGGTCGCAAGTAGTAAACAGCAGGCACTCAGGCTACACACACCACAGCACAGCTGGGCCTCTGTCCTCCCACCTGAGCAGGTGAGGCTGACACTAAGAAGAGGGTGCGTGCAATTCAGGGTGCCTTGGGGGCTCATGAGGGCACCCAGTCCTCCGTGGGGCTCTGTGCGTGACTTATTTGTCCACACTCATCACCCGAGGGCTGAGTTTTATGAATAATTTCAGAGAACAGATTTTGAGTCCTCTCACAGAATTTTCAGTGATGACAAGTTTTTTTTTACACCTTGGTCAGTGCGGGCTAACTTTTACCACTCTGCTAAAAGAGAGAGGAGAGGCTTTGGAGTCTGTCAGATTCATGTTCCGATTTGACCTTTGAACTTGGTCAGACTTTCACCCCATTTTCCCACTTGCAGAACAGAGAGTAATATCCCGAGGTTTACATGAAACCTGAGTGAGAGCACTGAGCACATGCAGGGTCACTGAAAGGCATTAAGGCATTTACTTTTCTTCCTTCCTGTATACTTTTCAGGTTCAAAGTCCCTTTCCCTAGAGCAGGGTTTTTCAAGGTGCAGAGGTCATTTTTGTTGGTCACAATAAGGGCGCCTAGGGAGTAGAGGCCAAACAGCGCAGGCAGCACCCCCACCTACACCCACACCCAAAATGTCAATAGTGCTGAGGTTGAGAAACCCTGTCCCAGTGGAACCCACAGAAGTCACCCAAGGTCATCTCCTCTAGACTTGGATGAGATGGAGGTTCAGACAAGTTGATCTGCCTAAAAACCATAGTGCTTGGGGGAGGGGTGAGGGCAGCACATTCTGGACCCTAAGACGTGAAACCCATCTCTTTCTCCCCGCAAATCTGCCACCTGTCCTGAGGTAGAGTAAGAATAAGGGGACCACACTATACTACTTTACTTCTGAGAAAGTAAAACCATCGGTGGCTGGAAAAGCTAATTAACCTAGACTAGAGCTTTCACATTGTGTCACACAGGCTTATATTTACCAACCACAAGCAAAGCTTCCAGCTCATTTTAACTGGTGAGCCTTTAGGAAGCATCCAAGGCCAGCAAAGCCGTGTCCCCAAGAGAGAGAACCGTGACGCCCTTGCCACAGCAGCAGCACAGCCTATGGCACCGCCTACTAGGAGAGCTTAACCCGCCAACCTGCATACTGAGAATGACAGTGCTCTCTAAACATGAAGACTCAGTCTCCCCACAAAAGCATGATATTGTTTTGTGCTGATTATATCAGGAGATATTCATCCACAACAAATTATCAGGGGCAAGAGAGAAGCCTGGATATACACTGACAAGTAGTAATGTTGGAAAATTATCTTGATGTTGCTGATAAAAATGAGTCACTGACAACAGCAATGGAAGCTTATTCATTGACCTTTCAGAAAGTAATGTTCAATAACATCAAAGACAAAAAAAAATCAAGGAAGCATTAGGGATTTTAACCCAAGAAAGTCATCGTTCAGACATAACTAATGATCATGAACTAGATTCAAGGTTTGATCCTGTTCATTGTTAGAAATGACTAGATGTTTAGAAGTATTGTCACGAAGTGACAATTTTTCAAATAGATTTTATTTACTTTTAGAGAGAGGGGAAGGGAGGGAGAGAAACATCAATGTGTGAGAGATACATTGATTGCTTGCCTCTCACACGCCCCCTACTGGGGACCTGTTCCACAAGCCAGGCACATGCCCTGACTGGGAATCAAACTGGAGACATTTGGGTTTGCAGGCTGGCACTCAACCCACTGAGCCACACCAGCTAGGGCCATAAAGTGACAATTTATGTGAAAGTTCATATAAAATTCAATCCTTTGTCAGAACATTTATCCAAATTGGTCTATATATATCACAATTGTATAAACAATTGTGTTCTGTAAAAACAATGTTTTTAGTTCTATATCCAAAAATGAAATTCTGAGGTTTGCAAACTATAATCAGCTGAGCCACTTTTTGAAATACCATTTCATCTGCACACACCCCCTCGTTAGGTGGCAGCTTGAAGGACTATGCAACAGGAGTCAATACTTTTTTCTGGGTGATGGATTATAAATTATATTCATTCGTATTCTTAAAACTTTAAATGTAGTCCATATATGCTTTGTATCAGGAGAAAATCATTTTAGTTTAGAAAATAACACACAAGGGGGGACACTCCCCTAAAATATAATTATCTCTGGCAAGGCAGGCCCCTTGTAGAACTAGGCATCCCATGCTAGGTGAATGTTCCAGAAACGCATCTGTCTCAGGGTACTAGCTGGCGATGTTATGAAGGGCTGCGTTGGGCTTCAGTGAATTTTTTTGAAATACCATTTCATCTGCACAGAAAAGTAAGGCTATTAAAAATTTCTAACCTTTAATAAAAATAAAGTGGTTTAGGCCAGATTGGTATCACCCTCACTATCATCAGGTACTATTTGGAGCAGAAAAATGACTTTCTCATTCATATTAAAAAAGAATTTTTTTGTGAGCTTCCCAACTGTACACAGAAACCTAACCTATTCTTACCTCTCAACAGGTACAGGACCATCCACTGAGTATGTACTAGTGTGCCATTAGAAAGCATAAGAAAAACTGCGAGAGACAAATTACATAATTCAAGGCTTCTAAATGGTAAAACAGTTAAATTACAAAGTGGGATAAATGTTTTTGAGTATTGACAAATGGTTAAGATCCTTAACATTTTATATAAAAATCAACAAGTGAGAATGAACAAAATATTCAGTTCATGAAAGACCAAGATGTGAACAAGTTGAAAAAATCAGACACACAAAGACATTGCTGAGTGCCGAATGGCTGCTTGCTGTAGACGTTAACATTTGAATGCTCTTTTGTTCAAGTGTATTTTACTGATTATGCCATTACAGCTGTCCGCTTTTTTCTCCCCTTTACCCCCTTCCCAACAGTATCCCTCCCGCTTAGCTCATGCCCATGGGTCGTACGCATTAAGTTCTTTGGCTTCTCCATTTCCCATACTATTCTTACCCTCCCCCTGTCTATATTGTACCTACGAATTACGTACTTACTCCCTGTACCTCTTCCGATCTCCCTCCTCCCCCTCCCCGCTGACAGCCCTCCATGTGATCTCCATTTCTGTTTGTTCCCAACTCTGATACTTCCCATGACGATGGATTTTTCTAGGTATTAAATCACATGAAATACCTGGTACCCGGTAGCTAAACAGGAGACAATAATGTAGACTGGCAACAATTAAAAACATTAGCCACCCCTTGGTGAGGGGAAGCTGACCTCCACCTGAGCCCAAACTATTTGCATCTTAGTGGGCCGTGTGGATACTTGTTATCCCCGCGCTGTCGTTTCCTCAACTGAGCCCCAACCCACTTCTATTTCCTCCTTAGAAGACCACCAGATAAGGTTTATTGCAGCATTACTTAGAATAGCAAAAACTTGGTAAACACCTAAATCACTGGGACTTGTTAAAAATACTGTTCTTAATTTGATGTAACTCAGCACAGCTGTGAAGTTTGGACACCTGATTATACAGGATGGGCAAAAATAGGTAGTCAACAAAGCTATTGTAATAATCATAGTCTGGCTTTTCCCATACAAACTGTAAACCTACTTTGCCCATCCCTGTGTTCCTTCCCTTACTTGCCTGGAACAGTGTTAAAAAGCAGTCTGTACAACACTGTAACATAATGCCCACACTGACACACACCCCCTCGTTAGGTGGCGGCTTGAAGGACTATGCAACAGGAGTCAATACTTTTTTTCTGGGTGATGGATTATAAATTATATTCATTTGTATTCTTAAAACTTTAAATGTAGTCCATATATGCTTTGCATCAGGAGAAATCATTTTAGTTTAGAAAATAACACACAAGGGGGGACACTCCCCTAAAATATAATTATCTCTGGCAAGGCAGGCCCCTTGTAGTACTAGGCATCCCATGCTAGGTGAATGTTCCAGAAACGCATCTGTCTCAGGGTACTAGCTGGCAATGTTAGGAAGGGCTGCGTTGGGCTTCAGTGAATTTTTTTGAAGATTTTGCAACACGTTTGTCCATTGCGTGATGGGTGGTTTATGAGTGCACCTGCCCACTGACTTCAGTGTTCAGCCGTTTCCAACCAGAACAGCAGGATCCCCATGTTCCGCCCTCCCTGTTCACCTGGTGCTGCCCCAGCGACTTTCTGTTTCCCTGGATGAAAAAATTCCTCAAAGGAAAACATTTGCCGATGTGGGAGAGGTGAAAAAAAAAATGGCAGTAGCACTAAAAGGCATCAAAATTAAGTTCAAAAACTGTTTTGAGCAGTGGGAAAAAATGCCTCCATAGGTATATTGTGTCAAATCGACAGTACTTTGAAGGTGACTGAAGTTTAAACAGGTTAAAAATACACAATTTTTTATAGATTCCACTTTGGGGGGCAGCCCCCCTCATATATAGGAGCAGAAAAAAAAAACCCTGGTTTTCACAGTGACTTCATTTTTTCAGTAAGTTTACAGCACTCTCCCCTACCCCCTTTTTAAGTCAATGAAAAAACCATTTAGAAATGACACCGTAAGATGAACTTTATTTTAAAGCTCATAAAAGGCTTCACAACACCAGTAACACAGAGAACCCACATTTCTTCTGCTTGACATCTTCACGACAGCGCACTGTGAAGGAGAGATCTGAAAGATTTGTTCTGCATGCTGCTAACACATTTCACTAGCATTTGCATTGCTCAATAAATTTTAATATCAAAGCAAAAAATCATCTTCTATTGGACAGAATTTTAGAAAGCCCTTGTGAAATCCAACTGTCTTGTTTATAAACATCCACACACATGCTGAAATGGAGAGGAAGATACAAGAAAACTACCTTGGCAGGAACAAATTTTACCCACAGCCCTCTCAAACAAGCAGTACAGTTTGTTTTAGCTTCTTCAAAAGACAAGTCAATTTCATCTTCACTGATGCAAATGGTAATACTGCACAGAAGCTTAGTATGAATTCACAATTCCACAGGAATCTGGAAGTTACCAAGGCAATTTTCCCTTTTAGGATCATAAAGACTACAGACTCAAGCTTTTTCTTCTTCCATATACTACACAAAGTTCTAAACATCCTTAAAAAAGAAAATATAAATAGTCTCAGTATGTTACGTAGAGTCACATACTATGGCAAAAATTTTATTAATTGAAGGACAAAGCCAATTTAACGTTATCTAGTCCAAGTCCATGTTAATGGAACTCTTCTCATTAGGGTAACATTCACCATTCTGATGTGAAGGTTCAGCACCGAAGTTATTTTTGCCTTGATCTAACTCATCTTTTTTATCAGTATTTGGGCCATTTGGAGTTCTTTCCAGTTTCGGTGATTCAATTTTTGGTTTGGGTTGTGTTACGACAGGTTCACAGGTGTTATTCAACTCCTAGAAGGGAAAACACATTCAGTCATCAGACCGACTCAGAGCCACCCAGGTCATTTTCTACTGCTCGACTCCATACTTGAACCAGTACTTTCCTACAAGTTCAATTACACACATCTCAAAGAATACCGTTTATTCATTACACTTTGTCAATACTGTTGTCTGAAGCCTGATGGAGAAGTGAATTATTTGCCTATGATGTCTAGCCTGAAGATCAGAAAAACCAAAGACCTGGAATTCACTGCAGCCCACTGATTTCAAGAGCTCGTGTTTCCTTAACTTGCGCTGTGTCTGAACATTCTTCCAGACAGAAAGCAGTTCCTCGGGTTTTCCCCCAACTTCCTTCAAGCCTCACACACTGGGCAAGGTCTTTTCTCCACTGTCCAAATTCTCTTAAACCCTTCTGGCTCTGTTTGTAGCATCAACACTTTATACATTGTCAGATTTCCTGCTACATGTGTTCACTGTGAAGCAGGTGACTTCCACAGGGCAGGGACTTTCTTTGTACACTGGAAGTTTAGCACCAGGTACAATGGCACATGGTAGGGGCTTGACAAATACATTTGCTAAGCTGAATGAATACATAAAATAGAAATTTAACAGAAACTCATACAATCCTCTAATTTTTTGTTATCAATAATAAACCAAGAAATCTAGCTTCAGTCAGGACGAGGTAAAAGATTTACAGGAAAAATGGCCATGTTCAGTGTTGAAGCGGTTATAACCTGAGTCTCTAAGAAAACCCAAAAATGAACAGACTATGCTCACCTTTATTTTTGCTTTAATTTCCTGAGAACGTACAACTGGATCCTGATCAAGACTCTTTGTAGCCTGGGCATTCATGACGTTATTCATCCACTCCATCACTTCATTCACAGACTTCTCGACCTTCTTCATTTCCGACTCATCAATGTGGTTGTATTTCTCATCCTGAATGGAAAAAGCACTGTCATTCAGTACAGTTAAGTAATTAACAGTGACAACTAACTAGACAAAATTTTCTATAAAGTTCAAATCTACCTCTGGCCTCAAATACCAAAAACAAATTTCTTGTTTAAGAACATCTGTTCCCAATGAAGGTCCCTCAGCTTACACATCGGCTGACTGAAACCTCCTGTAACCCCCTCTGGGTGCGCGAAGACCTACCTGACTCCTGAAGTCGGCTGCTATCTTGGCATAGTGCTGTAGCCTCTGCCCTAGTTCCTCAAACATTTTTGGCCGTTCCTCAGCTTCTTGAAATCGAACTTTAATTGGAGCGCCGATTTTCTAAAACGAACACATTAATATTTGTTATAATCATATTTTAAAAAGTCTGTAGTCTAAACACAGGCACTGCTTTCAGAGGTGAAAGAAGGGCCTACCATTAATTCTTCCAATTTGTCCACATAGGCTTGTTTTGCTTGGTCCTCTCCTTCCTCATACAGCCAGTCCTCAGTCTCCGTGAGCAGTCTCAAAAACTTCTGATGGTCCTGCATGTGGAACACGAGAACCAGCGTGACGGAAAGTGAGTCAGAAATGTTAAACACTGCCCTGGTCAGTTGGTTCGAGCATCATCTGGATACGCCAAGGCTGCCAAGACCTGGTCAAGGCACATATAAGGAGCAACCAGTATGAACGCGTATATAAGTTAAACAAATTGGTATTTCTTTCTCTTCGTCTCTTGACCCATCCCCACCTTTCCTTTCTCTCTAGAATCTTATAGAGTAAAAAAAAATTATTTATAGGAAAGCACTCAGATCAACTGGATTGTCTTCACTAAAAAGCATCAAGGAGCAATGAACGCACTCTGCGCTCAGCCCCTCCGGTACTTCACATGGGGATGCGCAGCTTTTCTGTGGCTTCTCTATCCTTCATACTGGGATGTCTGGGAATTTTTGGTAGACCGCTCTTACAATTACTGTATCTTATAAATCCAATTGTGGACAATTTCTACACTGAAATGTGTATATGAAAGAGAAATTATCTTTCTACTCTTCAATTAGGTTCTACTCACTTGCGCAACCTCTGAGTACTCAAAGGGAAATGAGAAAGCCGACAATTCAAGCACTGAACACGTGAAAAACTCCTTCCTACCCGACTCACATAAACTACGTACTGCTGCTCTAGCCCGAGGAGGTCTAGGCTGGTTGGGGTTATCTCCCCCTCAAGAACCACCATAAGAACTGAAATGTATCCCAAGGATCTCAGGACTACGATACACCACGTTTTAAATTCTTTTAACTTCCGAATTAATTCAACTATCCTAGATCTCTAGCCAATTTTGCCCTGAGTCCCATCTTTCACAGTTGAGCTTCTGGGATTTACTCAGAATTCTACTCCTTTTGGGAACCTAGACAAGGGCTAAGGGGAGCAGAGGCTGATACATTTTAGAATGACTAGAGGAACTAGTTTGGGGGAATAATTAATAAGAGCAACCAAGTCATAAAAAAAAGTTTCTGAGGTCTCTGAAAGCAAAGATTGTCTTTTATTTATCTCTTTAGCCCCCATGACTATGACCGTCATAGACTTGGAATTTCCTTCCTCTGGACGGTAAGAACTGAAGCGCCCCTGGTCTAACCTAGAACAGAACAAACCTGCACATCACTGTGAGCCTCCCTCTAGGAGTTTCTTCACACAATTTCTATTTCAAGTCGTTTTGTTTCCAAAAAGCTCATTACATCATCTAGTAGAGGTTCAAATGTTGAGTTTGATATTGAACACTTTGTATCTGAATAAAAACCAGGCTCTAAACACACCTGCTCGCAGATGAATTTTTCAAATGGCCCACACAGCTTGTCCCGGAACTCATACACATATTCCTCCACTGCATTTTTAGCATCGTTTCTTTCCTTCTCCAATTTATCCTGCATTATCATCTTACCCTAGGAGGGAACCGAAAAGATTAATTCCAAACTTCTGTTTTCTGTAATAAATTATACCAAAAAATTAGTATTAACAATACTACAAAATACAACAAATTACAAAAGCCCCAATTAACAATACTAATTTATACTCATACAACTCTTACAACAAAGTTCTTCATTTTCTAACATTATATAAAAAATTATGTAACTTTCTCATCTGAGAATACTAAGGAAAGAAATTCACATGTTTTATATTGTTTTCTTTTATATAGTGATATGGTTGTCTCATATTGAGATTTGATATTGGCCAATGGACAATGATTGATCACTCTGCCAAATCTGAAAATCTAGGATAAATTACTTATATCCGCTTAGTTATATATTTATTGTTAAATTCATAAACACAGTGTTCCCATCTGAGTACAGAAAAACTGAATCTTAATTATTTCACACACTCTAAGCTATGGAAAAGCACAATGTTTTAACAGAAACACTCAGGGTGGCGTGAAATATCGATTGTGCCAGGGTTCTCTGCTAGAAAACATGGGCATGCAATTTCTTCACAAGGTCTTCAGCAATCACAAGGATGAAAAAATACGGACAAAACTCGTTAAAAAATTAAACTGAAAAGCCACTGATTTTGGCTTCATCCTATCTGTAAAACTGTATAAAACTTGGGATACTGGAAAGGATTATAGCCATTTATCTACTAGAAATACGGGTAACAGGGCCAAACGACGACCCGCACTCCAAAACCCGCCCCAGGAGCACCGACCTCCGTCTCGATGTACATGTGCAGCAGGTCTCGCCCCAGCTGCCACACCAGGTTGGCCTCCACAGGCAGCTCCACGTTCACCACCTTGATTTTGGGCTTCTTCGCTTCTGGAGGCTGGTCAACTTTCTTTTCGTTTGCCTTAGGAAGATGGTAAAAATAAATAAGTAAACTAAAAACCCTTAAATAATCCCTGAAAAACCGAACTCTCCTACCGTATTTGCGGATGACGTAAGTATAAAAGCCCCACAACTACGAAGGTGGAAGAGGGTGTAAGGTCATCTGATTCCCGCCCGCGCATTTTAAATCAGGACTGCAATGGCGTGTAGGCACGCACTCTCCTATTTGAGAATTCACCAGGACCTCTATTTTCACAATGAACTTAAATTTAATCTCCCCTGCTAAAGCTTTCCTCCACTGGTCTTGACGTTCTCATCCCTATGAACAATGACTGTGACTCTGAGGAGTCAAAAATATTAAATCGCTGCATCTTTATATCTTTATAGTACAGTCTAGAAATTGACAATAACCACGGACAGACTGACCCGTAACACTAGAAATGTCAGGGTCGGCCTCTCTCCGTAATATATGACTAGGCCCTTCTGTACCAGCATTAGATTTGCCTTAATTACAATTAGCACTCTGTATTGACAAGTGGCTTTCAACACGTCCTATTGAATTTGGAGGTCACACACACACTGCACGTGTGTGTACGTCCTTATTTCTACTATCTGCCCCTGGGTCTTTTCACTTCTCATAAAAGTCTTAAAATAGCAAATAGAACGATGCAGTGAATGTTGACAATTTATAGTGGGTTTTTCAAAATATGTAAATATAGGACTAAAGAAGCAAGCATCTCCCACGGCCTTTAATCCTCCAAGCCTTTTCTGTTGACTTCCATCTCTGCAGGTTCCCACTCACACAGGCAATGAAGAACATAGTGTAGGAAACAGAGCAGAAGGTAACCAGGGGGTGTATCGCATGCACCCTGGCTGGCTGGTTTGGTAAAAGTAGAAGAGATGAGCCCACGGGTCACAGCAAACACTGCCAATGATTAATTTTGGGGGAGTTATAAAGAATGTTAAAATTCTAGGCACTTCAGAGAAAAAAACTAGGACTTAAAAAGGTTCAGTGGTTTGCCTAAAATTGCAGAGACAGGGATGGGACGAGAACTCGTTTCCCAGACTTCCACTCCAGTGCTCCGCAGACACCCCCCATCTCTCAACAGCTGTAAGCTGCGCCACTAGCAGTGACCCAGTCCACGTGCCTGCACTCCCTGTGTCTTCCTCCCCCTAGTGCACAGATAACACTCCGATACATTGTGCATGCTCCAGGGGCATGAACTACAAGAAAGACAAATGGATCAGATCACATCACACTCAGCAAAAACACTGGAGAGCAACAGATATTTGGGGAACAAATGGATGACAGTCTGTGCCCGACAGTTAAATCGGGATAAAACTACCTGTACCACATTACACCAACTGCTGACAAAACCAATGTGCCACCACAAGGCATCTGACATGGCATGGACAAGGAGCCCTCCATGGGGTGTGTGAGAATGTTCCAAAGGCCTGATGCTGGTGCCCCCGCCACAGCTAAGAGCATAAGGTGCTACAAATGGCATGTTCCAGGCAGGTACTGACATCAAAGAAACCGTCAGTTAATGCTCAGTAAGTGAGGGGAGTGATGCTGAAATCAAGGAGCTGTTACTATGAAGGAAGCAGTGCTGCTCCACGGGCACGGTTTACTCTAGCAGGAAGGCTTTCAGAGGCCGGAACCAGGACCTACGGCTCACACTAGGACCCGCACAGAAGGAACCAGGACACGGAGACATTAAAAACTGGAAACTTCCACCAATCGTGAAACGTCTAGAGTAAAGAATTCTACCCTCACAATGAGAAAACCTAACCACTAATGAAGGGTTATTAATTTACACGCAACTTGCCAAAGGAATGAACTTCTGCGAAGCACAGAATGATCTGGAGGGACAAGAGAAACTTCCTAACATCCATCCGACCATAAATTTTAAAGATTTAATTAGAAACGAACATTTTTAAAGGGATACAACACAACTATTTAACTTAGCTTCCGACATATACCATGGAAGCAGGGCAAAAGAACAATTACTTTGAAATGCAGTCTGGTTATTTCCAGATCATCCTAATTAATTTATTCAAATTTGACAGGTGATGTGAGAGAAGAAAGTACCAGACTCCTGTAGCCCATGTATTTATCATCAGACTAATTCAAGTGGCAACGATCACACAGCCCTGGGCTGTATCTATTTTTGCTCCTCACATCAGCGGGCACCTCTGGCACCAGAGAAGACAACCAAGGCTACGTGTCTCCTGTTGCTTACAGTGACAGTCAACAAAAAGAAGCCTGCAGGTCTAAAGCAGGATGTCCAATTTCCTTAGTTGGGCATATTTTCAACTGGTATTAGTTGAAAAACACATTGAAAATCAACAGGAAAATAAAAAACCTACATAAACTAAGTAAGACAACTTGGTGCTTGCTCTCGAAACTGCGGATTTAATGACAATCGTTAATGACCACATGGTGCAACATTGTCCGTGGAAAGAACCAGAAGCATCACTCACTTTGTCAGCATCTGGGGTTTTGTTCTCTTCTGAGGTAAGTTCAGGTGAAGGGGCAGACTGTGGGGTCTGGTGACCATCAGTTTGTACCTGGGGCTGTGTTCCAGCTTCACTGCTGTCTTGCTGGACATTTTTCTGAAATGAAAGCCCAGGCACAAAGGATGTAGAAAGCAGGTGTACTTGGATACATGTAAAGGTTACAGGGCACCAGAGACAGTACACTCGATTACTGAAATCTTAACAGGTGGGGGTAAAACACTAGATAATAGCAAAATGAACACAAAGAATCTAAAAACCTGTTAGAAATCTAAATCTATAAAAAATTATTTGAGTGACAGCAGTTAACATAGTTAAATAATACAAATAACAGGCATTCTGACGGATATGGATGACAATAACTTTCCTTTAAAAAACTTCGACCTTGCCTTACATGGATAGTGACTCCTGAAAGCCAAGGAAGCAGGTTTGCTCCAGGCCTACCCCAGAAACAAGCTTCTGAAACCCAATGTCACCAAGAGTCACTGTGCACGGGGACGCATCTCCACTTCAGTGAGCTGAACGGTTCCATGGAAGAGCCGACCGCCAGTTATTCGGGGCTCATCACGACAGCTCACAGACACACAGACCCCTCTCTCCCCACTGCTTGTGGTCCAAGTAGTTACACCCAAAAGACCTCAGCATGAAGACTGTATGCTACTTGACAGTGACCTCGATCCTTCCTGCCCATCCTGAAACCTTTCATGGTTTTCCGTCAGAGCTTCGAGACTCTAAGGAACCAGGACACGGAGGCCCTGGCACTCCTGACGTGTCCAGAAGGTCCTAACAGACGGACACAACAGGCATTAGAACAATGGTGTCTGCAGCCGAATGAGAAAGCCCATGGCCCTGGCCACTTTGCTCATCACACTGAAGTCTGTCTAGATGAGAACACTAAGGCTCAGACATTGATGTTCCTCACAGTTCTAGAAACAGAGGGCTCTGACTACTATTCTCACATCTTAACTAAAACACTATACTGACTGCCTCTTTATTTAAGCTATTCCTTATTGTTACCCAGAAGTCAAGTTTCTTCTGTTGACCACGTAATACTAGCACTCATGCTGAAGGAGGTCTACATTAAGAACATGAGCAGTAACAACTTTCTCTGTTCTAGAAAGCCACTTCTCTTCCTTCCTCCCACAATACAGCAAACCACAAAAATAAAAGCATACCAAAGCCAGTTTTAACATTAAAAAAGAGAGAGAGAATCAGTTTTAATATCTGCTATACATTCCAAACAGTTTTTGCAATAGTCTTTTTTCTTAACCATCAGTCAACATTTTACTTCTCAATGTGTGGTCTTTAAGAAAAATAATTCGAGAAACTTTACCTATTCCAGTGAAATTGTCAAATGCCAGTTCAAATGAAGCTACACAGATTAATCACAATTCACCAAACTCTAGGCTGT
>PVKM010038609.1:0-14044 GCA_004027735.1 Carollia perspicillata
TGTGGCCGTCACATTCAAAATCACTGAATGAGTAGAGTAACGAATCCACACCAGATTTTGCATTAAGCTTGAACATTCCTCCACAGAAACTATTTGAATGATATACAAGGCTGCAACTATGAGCAACTAGTGATTGGCAGCTTCATCATGACAATGTGCCTGTTCACACATCATGTCTGGTTTAGTTTTTTGATGAAACATCAAATCACCCAGGTGACTCAGCACCCCTACATCTGGCTTTTCCCCAAACTAAAATCATCTTTGAAAGGGAAAAGATTTCAGACTGTGGATGAGATTTGGGAAAATATGATGGGGCAGCTGATGGAGACTGGAAGGTGTGTGAGTTCCTGAGGTGCCTACTTTAAAAGCTACAGAAGCATCATTGTCCCATGTACAATGTTTCTTGCATCTTGTACCTTCTTCAATAAATGTCTCTAGTTTTCATAGTGAATGGATGGATACTTTCTGGACAGAACTTGCATGTCGCTTCCTAGATTTCATGAGTTAATGCTAGTCACACGGCTGTATCTAACTTCAAAGGAGTGAGAAAGTACAATCTCACCATATGCCTGAAAGGAGAAAACCTAGATTAATTATAAATAGTCCTATTACTCTCTAGAATAAATGGAATTACTTATTTGAAAATGCTTGGGATATAATATGCTTAATCAATGATGATATTTTGTTTACATGTATTTTGAAAGTAAAAGAAACTGAATATTATAAGAATGGTATATGAGCAGAATTCGCCAATATACGTAATCACGTGAAAGTTCAGATTTTCTTATAATTTTACAACATTCCTGTGCACAAAGGCTATGGGGATGCTTGAGGCTATCTGAAAGCACCAAACAGGTTCATGTGTAAAAATTATGGTACCTTTTTAACTTACAAGGTTAAAACAATTTAATGTAAAAACATGAGTGTTAAATTGAAAAGATTGAATTTCTTTTCAAATTTACTTGTATATGTGGACCAATTTTTAAAAATCTTCTCAGGAGTTTTTTTTTTATGTGTGTCTGTGAAGTACATTTGCAAATGAAGATAATTCAAGCAAATGTTACTTTTGTTCATTTTCTTGCAGACTGAATTACCTGGCTAAATTAGAGCAAAAATTAGGCAGAGATACAGTGTTTTAATGGAAAATGACTTGCTCTCCCCAGGTTGGAAGACATCTGATTTCTCCTATTTCTGTCCTTTCAGTTTCCAGGGCAAAGAAAGTTCCAAACACGTAGAGAGAAAAACAACAGGCACCTCACCGGAGGGGAGCAACCCCCACGGTAGGTGGAAGAAGCTGGAGGAGCCAAGGAGGCGTTGGTTTACACCTGGTCAATCCTCTCCTGGCTCCACCCCGGGCTGAGGACTTCTTAATGAGAACACGTCCTCAGCTGAGTATGGGGAAGCTCACCCAAGCAAGTTCTGTGCACACAAGTCCTGAACATGCTGTTAGCAAGGCAAGTATTACTACTTAATGGGAAGCAAACCTCTTGCTTCCATGATATGTGACTTGAGTGATTCCCTAAATCTGTCCAAGTCTCCATTTCCTCATCTGTAAAATGGGTAAAATATCACTTGCCTCCACACCTTGCAGAGTTAGGGGGAGAGTCAAAGGAGACGATGTGGAAGGAAGTAATCTGCAATGGTAAAAATCAAGTACATGTGTGGTACAGTGTCTCCACCAATCTGCTTTTGACCTTTGTTTTCTTTGCACACACATGAGAAGACACTGCTTTGTGTGGTGCAGTCCAGGTATGAGGCCCAGCACTGAGGGTGACAGGGATGTATTCCACCCTTTCCTTGCCACTCAAGAAAGCGCAGCATAATTCAGATGCAATAGGGGTGATAGTGTCAGAGAAAATAAAAATGACATCCCTGTACATTTATTTTAAAAAGTAAATGATCTCCAAAGGTGGAGACTTGTGTTTTGGAAAATTGTTCTGGCATATCTCACGATAGAATATAACCTGTGCAGGGGTCCAGACCGGTAGAAAGCCACATTCGCATTCACTAGAGAAAGACAGCATGCTTACGGGCCAGAGGGTCCCGTACTCTGCTGTGACGTAGGAAGGTGGTGTTTGCTACATTCCTTATTGACGGAAGGGCTGAACAGCAGCAGAGGCCACCGTGGCAGTAGCAAAGGCAGTGTCCCCACAGGCAGCAAGCACTTGACTCCTGAGGTAGTCAGTGACTGCCCAAGCATAACAGTCTGACAGGTCTCACTGCTGGTCGAATAAATGATAGTGTGTTAGAGAAAACAAGATGGATAACAGGCTGGTGTGTGTCAGATTGTAGGGACGACTGGAGCTCTCACAAAGGGCATCAGTCATAAGAAGGGGACAAATTACAGAGACATTCACCCATGACTTTCCACATCATTTCCCCAACACTTCTTCACTGCCCATCAATTCCAAAGAAAACGACTATTTTAGATCCTAACTTGAATTGAGTGTTTCCCCCTCGCATCTTGTTGTACTATTTTCTGTCTAGTCATAATATGCACCTAAAACAACATGTGAGGACAACTTTCACTTAGGATATACCCTGTGGCTTGAGCACATGGTTCATTACAGAGCTGCTAGCAGTCAGACCTTGGCAGTTTTACTTAATGGAATAACAGATAGAGAGCAAGAATAATGGCTCCCTTGTCTCTCAGTCTATTAATAGTGGAACCATTAATATTGCAAAATGACTGGCAATACGAATATTTTAAGGGGGGAGGAACCTTTGCAATAAATGAACTTTTGTAGCTAAAATGGTTGTTAGAGCCTAAATCTAATTCTTAAGAAAATAGAACGCTAGTTTACTGGATACACATATTTGTTATTAGTTATTATTGTTTGTTTATTATGTTATTCTTCCTTTCTAAAAAAGATGGTTAGTCATTTCCCTCTTAGCTTCGAAGTCCAAAAAATACATGGCAACTCATGACCTAGGAATATATTTATATAGCATCACAAACGTTTTCCATGGCAACAAGCCGTGTCAGGCTGACAGAGGCCACAAGGCAGACTTCTGAGAAGTTCCCGAACAAATATAAGTCTAATATAGGAGTGAATAAGAATCCTGATTTTCTAAAATGGTATCTAATGTTGAAACCTCAAAAAGACAGGGCTGCACATCAAAACATAAAAGTAAATATGAAAAGGAGAAAATGGACACGCCGTCATTGTCTAAACTCCATTTACTTGGACAGTAGTTTGTTTTCAGAAGATGGTGACCATTGTCTTAAAGTTAGGGTGATTTTTTTTTTCAAGCAACTTTATTTCATGAACAGTGACAATTTAATTAAAATTTTAAGACATTCTACAGGCAATGTAAACATTGCACCATTTATATTTTGCTAATGAGAATTATAAAGACTTAAAATTGAGGTAGTAAGAAAGACAAAAATTTGGCTTGTTATTTCACCTCTCCTGTACTTTCTGATGGCCCAGAAAGCCACAGAGTAAAACATGTGTTTGATATAGAATTGCAGGGCAGTTCTCTTACCAGAGAGATATCTTACCAGCAAGTATAGATGGTAGATAATAGATAAATGAATGAATCAATGAAAGGATAGATACATCTGTCTCCTGGTTAACTAACAGATAACCGTCTTCGGTCTGAAAATAATACAGTATATTTTAGTCAGTGAGTTAAGTATTATATAAATCGTGCAGTTGAATGCCCTGGGAACAAAGAAGTACATTTACTCTCTCTGCATTCTTTACGAAGCTTTTGTAATAGTTGAGAGTAAAATCTAACAGTATGAATTCCATGCTTTAGAAGACCTTAATTCTAGAGCTCAAAAGACAGATTTTTGTTCTGGTTCTGCCATTATTTTGATTAGTTATTGCTCTGTAACATATCACCCTAAAACTCAGTGGCTTAAGGAGAAAACCAGATCTTAGGATTCCGTGGGCTGGCTGGACTCAGTTAAGCCAGCCTTGAGGGTGAACACCCACAGCCTGCATTCATCTCGGGGAACCACCTGGGGTTGGGACACTGGGTCAGCTGGAGTTTTTCTCTCTCCATGATGTCTCAGGGCTTGTCCCTGTCCACAAGGCCTCTTCATGTGGTCTCTCCTACAGAATAATCAGGCTTCTTAGTGGTTCTTAAGGATTCCAAGCGTATACAAATAGAAGCTAGCAAGTCATCTTCAGGCTTAGTCTTGACAGTAGTACAGTGTCACTTGTGCTGAATTCTACTCATTATAGTAAATCTTAGATTAGGATAGGGGGTTACACCAGTGTGTGACTCTCAGGAGGTGTGGTTCATTGAGGTCCACCAATGTAACAGGTGATTTTATCACTAGTAATGTGACCTAAAGAATTGTTTTCTCAACTGTCAAATTAAGAGGTTATATTAAAGTCTACCTTTCATAGCCCAAAGTTCCCGAAGCCATTCAATACAAGGCATTCAGGAAAATGGACTCCAAAACCCATAACATCTTAGGCTTATTTTCAAATCCACACTGAACAATCCTCATGTTGAACAGAATTGGCAGACAGCTCAAACCGAGTACGTCTTAATCATGGCCTTCCTTTTGTATCTCCTCTTATCCCTGTAGTCCATATTGCAACTGAGGGCATTCTACTTTCAGTTATCTTTGTCAGAAGTGTGGAAGGCATTCTAGGCCCTTTCTGTCAATAACATCCACCAATCATCAAGTCATAATAATACTATGAAGGCATTATGCTATCATCCCCATTTTTCAGATGAGAAGTGCAAGACACAGAGTGGCCATAATCTGTGTAATAAGACGGAACTAGCAAATTCTGGAGCTCAAGTTGCTAATGGTGATGACACCCTTGAATTGTTTGTGTAATAGATCATTTGTAAATTTTTCAATAGTAGTGTTGCTCTAGGAGGATGGGTTTAAGAAAATAAGTTCCCCATCCATTGTATGAAGGCTACAATTGAAATTCTCTTTCACGGGTGAGGAAAACTAAGATATTCATGTTAAATGATTCAGCCCAGCAGCCCAGAGGAGCTGGCGCTGGAGTCATGTGTAGAAACTGCTAGCAATTAGTAGCTAATAATTAATTAGCTGAATGAACTGGACATATGGCGTGGGTTAAAATTATTCAGAAGGCCGTGATTCTGAGGTCAGTCTCTCAGTAACAGGTTTAATCGGTTACTTTGTATCTATTCTAGTTAAAAACCTCTGCAAAGAAATGAGAAATGTTAGGCGAGGTCATGTGCTACCAACTTTAAATACTTCTAAAACTATTTTTAATACAATGTTTGTGTAGGGGGTGTGAGATAAGGTCTTTGAGACACTCGAAGTATATATGAAGGCTTTTCTGGAAATAAGGGAAACAATGGTGGAAATGTTTCTTTTCCTGAGAATGAAATAAATCAGTAAATTAGTATTTAAAGCACTGAATAATCCTCTTTCCCCAACTTTTTAAAATTACTTGTTATGACTTTGAATATTTTTGCCACTAATTTTCTTCGCAAAAAGAAAAATACCACAGCGGCAAGTGTATGGATGTTTTCTCTGAAGCCATTGAACAGTTGCAGTTTGGCTGATCACACTCTCCCCCTGCCTGTCTCCCGGCAGCTGTTTGACAGTTGAGGACCCTCGGGGCACCGTCTCTGGGGACTGGGGAGGGATTTCTTCCCTCCTTGGTGTTCCCGGAGGCCATACATTAAAGACAATTAGGAGACACTTCCCACAGACCTAATAAACACCAATCTAAACTGTCTCCTCATGTTCGTGTGTGTTCATTCACTCAGAGATTGGTTAATTTGATGAATAAACATTCCTCAGATCTGCCCTTGTTCCACGGTTCCCCATTTCATCCCGGCTTAATATAAGCTACCGTTTGGTTTATATTTCCTCCTATTCCATCCTAGCCTTCCGGCAATTCCTAGGTCTACTACATCTAAATTCATCTATCAATTTCTGTTAAACTCCTAGAAATGTGTCTGTTAAAAAGGATTGCACTAATCACAATGCAAAAGAAGGGATGTGAACGTATTAATCCCTCCTGCTGCCTCAGCTACGTGTGAGGCATTTTTTCCCCTTGCAATATATTCATGTAAGGCTTTGCTGTGTGGGGAGAGCAGAACGAGTTCATTAGGTTGCTTTGATCTGCAGCCCAGCACCCAGTGTTCACTCTGCCGCCCGATCCCAAGTGACCCACTCAGAGCACTTTTCTCATGACATTGCTGGCCCCATCCAAGAAAACCGATGCTGCTCTTACTTCTGTGTGATGCATAGTTCAGTTGTGTTTTATTCGAAGAGACATAAGTTTCTTGGGTTTATTTTTATAAAAATAGAAACACTTTAGGAATATATTTCACCCAAATTCTGAGTTCCAAAGAGGGATAATTTTAGAGAGCCCTCAAAATCCATTCTCCACTGTCTTCACAGCCACCACCTCCATGTCTGTGGCATCGTCTCCCACGTGGGCCGCCGACACCCATCCCACTTCCCTGCCTCCAGGCATCACCCCCGACACGTGCACACAGACACACACAACAGCTGCCAGAGTGGTCTTACTGAGACATAAGCCTGACCACACTGTTTCCTGGCTCAGAAACCTCCACTGATCTGCCCTTCCCCGGTGGATCAAGTCTAAACAAAACAGCATGAACTTTCCACTGTCTTCCAACCTTCTTTACTACTCTAATCGCTATCCCTTCCCTTCTAGCTTATCTTCAGACAGGCCAGACAGGTCACTGTTCCCCCCAAAGCATCAAGTTCTTTCATATCTCTCAGCCTTTGCACAGATGAAATCTCTGTCTAGGTGCCTTCCTCCCCTCCTTCTCCCAGTGAAACTCCTGCATATCTTTAAAGACCCAAATTAAGTGCCATCTTCTGTGGAGACTTCCCCAGTACTCACGGGGAGAGTTAGTGTGTAGTTACTGTGTGCTTCAGTGCCGGTGCAGACAGACATCTACTAAAGCACATGCCACGCTGGGTCCACCTCTTCCCACTGGGCACCAAGCAGGAAGCTCGTATCTCATACAGCTTTCAGTCTATGTTAGTGCCTTGTACAGAGAGAGCACTTCAGAACTTTATCCATTCATTCATTCATTTGTTGAATAAGTGTGGAGTAATTGCTGGTTTACTATTGAAACATTAAACGTAGTCCCTGCTGTCAGGTATTATAATGAAGGTGAAGAGAGGGGAACTAGACAAACACAGAGATGAATATATAATTACTGTCTCTAATGTGCTTTGGTAGAAAAACAGGGCACAAGGAAGACCAGAAGAAATGGATGGAAGAGCCAATTTATATGGGGAGAGGAGCAAGAAAGACATTTTCTGAGAATGGCCTTTAAGTTGGGGTCTGAAAAATGGGTAGAGATTAGCCAAGAAATGAGTGAGAAAGAGCACGTGTGAAGGTCTCCAAATGGGAACCAGCCTGTGAGAGGAATTGGAAACCTGTCGCTATGGTACTGTGGAGTGAGCAAGGCAAGCAGATGTAGAGAGGCCTGAGGGACAGGCAGGGACAAATCGCGAAGAGTTTGTATTTCATGGGAAATTCATTGGGAAGCCATTGAAGGGTTAATGAATGTTGAAAGTGAGTTCCAGAAACAGACAGCACATTAACTTTGGAGTGGCAAGAGGTTTTCTTCCTCAGGGATCCTGGATGAGAGATTAATTGAGCTAATGCTAGGATGGAGAGCCCAGAGGAGGGACGAGTTTATCACTCATCCTTACAGAATAGAATTATTGACAGTTCCCTTTGGAACAAGCTGACTCTATTTGTCGCCAAGAGCTACAGTTTCAACCGTTTGAAAAGTTATTAGATCTCTCCCTTATGACTGAGAAAAACATGGAATATGTCCTCAAAGGAGTAATGTTCTGATTAAGGACCAGGGCACAGTGCTATAGAGCAAATGCAAAACTATTGGCACACTAGACAACTTCACGTGGATTCTAAAAGTCACTTCAAACTCAATCTGCCGAAAACGGAACTTCCCATTCCAGTTCCCCACCTTCCCATCACCGCCTCTGTCCGCGTGGCCCTCCCCGTGTTCCTGATCTCAGTGCCTGGCACTCCCATCACAATCAGATGTGAGCACTGATACCTTCCTCTTCCTCCTCACCCAGGACCAAGCCATCACCAAGTCCTGATTATTTTTTACTTCCTAAGAAATCTTAAATCTGTCAACATTCCTCCTTCTCCACTACCAACACACAGTTCAAGCTATTATCATCTCTTTTCTGGACCTCTGTAATAATCCACTAATGGATAGACTATAGGAGACTAATGGATATCTCCTGTTAATTCTTTAACCCTCAAGCTTAATTTTTTCAAGTGTTAGAAATGTTATTAAAGTTAACATTCTACAAGGTCATATTCACACAAAGCAAACTGAAAAAAATTCCAGGAATACAAACTATGATCTCTGTTAATGTACTATCTTTTGTCTCCAAATGTCAAAAATAGACATGTCTTAATGATACAAAACATCTTTAGAAAGTCAAATCCACATTCCCTTTGTGTTGGGTAATAATCCCATTGTCTTCATTCATTTCATGAAATTCATGTTAAAAGAACTGTGTCCTGGTTGTGTATTCAAGCTTATTCTCAAATGGCAGTTAGAACTTTTGAAGTACAGATTGGCATCTCCCTACCACTGACATCGTTTGTGGCAAATGTTGGAAGAACAGAACTCCTTATGGTAACTTTGGATGCCCTAACTAACGGGGCTGGATTCTGCCTGCTCTTGATTTTGTGTACCTCTTGAGCTTAATCCTGTGTTATGTTTCCCCTCTTCTCTGTGAGCCTGCCTCACTGGCTGCCCTTTAGTTTCATGGGGCATCATGCTCCGTCTTTCTATGAAACCTTTATGCACAATGCTCAATCCATTTGAAAAGGCTTATCCACTCTCTGCCCTACTAACACATATACCGCCTGCATAGTTCAGCTCAACCATTGGTTTACTAATAGAATTACCCTCATCTCCTTAACTATTGGAAATCCCTCTATAATACATAGTCATGGACCCATGGACCCATCGTGTGTGTAACCCTCACAATAATGAATGTTTTGATTAATGTTTCTCCTGCTCTACTGTGGGCTTTAAAGAGCAGGAATCTTATCTGTCCAATGGGGCATGGCCGTGTACTTGAAGGTATTTCATGTGGTCTCTAATGAACCTGGGAAACAGAAATGGATTAATTTGTGTAACTGTCAAAGGTCCCAATGAGAAACAGATGGCACAGTCAAATAGAAGAGTGCATGGAAGGTTTATTTACAAAAGTAGTATTCACAAAGGTGTGGGCATAGGAGAGGCAAAAGGCAGAGGGCATGGAAACTGTTGACTTATTTCACATGGGTCAGTGTCCAGAGCAGAAAGCAGGATGGACAAGGATGGAGAACGGCTCAACAGGGGCAATGGAAGATCTGATCCTTTAGTGCTAATACAATCACATTCATATGCACAGGCTAATATTATCTAGGGTCATTTAGGTTAAGCACATTTATTGTTTATATCCTTCATTGGACTGAAAACTCAGTGAATGTGGAGACTATCAGACAGTACAGGGTTGTATCCTTAGCACCTTGCTCATGGTCTGGCATATAGTAGATGCTTAATAAATATTTGTTAAGCAGATGAATGAATGAATGAATGAATGAATAGACAAATATCCAAGAATTTCTCTATAAAGTCATGGGTGCCAAAGGATAACTGAAAAAGAGGGTATGTTGTCCAGAAGAAGACCCAGCGGATCAGTAGAAACCGCAGAGACTGCCTGAGGGAGCCAAATGTCTCCAAGGCAAATCATCCATTGAAAAGATAGCCACATGCAAGTGGTCTGAGGATGGTAGCTTAGGCTCCAAGTATTCTAAAATGGAGCAGTGCCCTATGGTAATTGAAGATGATTAATACTCCTAATTATATATTAAGAAACTGTAGTACTTATGGTTAATGTGATGCCTATTGTAGGTCTTCTGTTTATTACACTTCCTGCCTACTCATTCTTTCAAATAAATCTGTCTTAGAGACCTGGGAATGTCCAATAGGTTCTATTTTGTAGGTCACGTGTTTGGGGTAAAGGAGTGTGTGAGAGCCTCGTACCCCCCACCCCTCACACTAAGCCAAGTTCTATATGTGGTCTCTTTTACCAGCCTGGTTTGCCTAGCATATTAGTGTTATCACTGAAAATCTCATATCCTAGGAAATCCCTCCAGCCGACAAACTGGGAACATATGTTCTATTACCTCAGTATCTGTATAAGTTACAGAAGTATATTTTTCAAAATATGATTGATGAATGAAATTACTGCTACATACTGCTTTTTCTGTTTTATTTAGTAGCATTCCCATTTTTCTTACTTATTTCAGTTATTGTCTCAGAGACTGTGTTTGATTTTTAGTCATTAAAAATGTTTCTTAATAATACTATCCAAATAATAATAACAATGGTATGTTAAAAAATTCTGCCATATATTATTATTTTTGTCAACCATGGTCAGGAACCCGAGAAGAGAGTGGTCATCACGTGAACTGCAATCTATATTATTTCCCCACTTTTGTCCTTGGCACAGAAGTGGTGTCCAGGATGTTTGGAAGCCAAGGAGATCCTTGGCTTCTAAGGAGCATGCTAGGCTTTGAATGGAATTGCACACAATCAGATTTCCTTACATTCTGCAAGGTGGGCAAAATAGCCCTAAATTTGCCCTGTAACTTTTACATGCATCAATGAAAGTAAGTAACAAAGGATATATACATGCTTTTTCCAAAGATTACTGGTGGGTGTAATCCTCAAACTCAAAGAAAAGGAAAACCATATGGGCGAAAGATGGATTTGATGTTAAAAGTGGATTTCTTTTCCTGTACTGAATTGTTCTATACTTTATGGAAATAAATTTGTTAAAGTTTCTCTAGGAAAGAACTATTATAGCCTGCCCACTGAGTGGGTATGTTATGAAAAAAGTAGGGAGAACTTGAGAGAATTTAAGTTGCTTTTAGACTGTGTGGAAATGAAATTTGCCACACTGATAAGTCCACATGTGAATTAACTTCCTTGAGTCACTTACTTTACTGGATGGAGTTGACTATCTGTCCCACTGGATATGAACTTGATTCCAAGAGCTGCTGAACAGCATGGCCTGATCTAGGCTAGAGGGAGCTGATGATATTCTCCTTAGACACCTGTTTGGGTAAATCTAGCTCAAATGTCTTATTCATAAGCTAATATAAGTCCTTGATCTAGAACATATCAAAATGCTAAATGTTAAATGCTCTTCTGAAATTGTATTCTAACTTGGAGCAGCATTCTATATTACTATTTCTAAACTTTTGTGTATAATGCACATCAAAAAAACCCACCTTCCTTAAAACCCCAGAAGTAGCACCAGCTTGATAATAGACATAATGAATGAGAGAAGCTATTCATTATGATAAATAAGGATAAATTACTTTGATGTTTTTGTTCCTGCTTAGAGAGTAAAAACTAATTAATACCTGAATGTGACAATTATAATCTTAATGTTAATAATAAATTTGTTCTTTACTCTTAAGGCATTAAATAGTTTGTATGTGTTACCTCATTTAATCCTATGAAGTGGATATTATCATTACGTCCATTTTATAGACAGGTAAACTGAGCCACACAAAGATAGAGCCATGCAGGGTCACACAGCCCATAATAAATAGAGACAAGTGCTGGTTACATGTGTCTGTGTATCAGAATGGACTGTCTTTAATGATACCTTCTACTCAAATAGATTAGTAGTAAAACTCCAGTGAAACCACAGGCTTTTTTTTTTTTAAGTTTAACTGCTAAACTAGGCAAAGACAAAAAAAAAAACAGTTCAAAAGAGAGTACTTTTGAATAATTGAGGACAATTTTCTAGGCATCCCTCAGGCCATAAGCTGAGCCTTTCTCACATAAAATAAGTTTAATAACATATCTTCTACCTGCTTCTTGGAAGGAATAGGCAAGTATTTGTCCATCAAATATTTCACAAAGGCCATGTTGTGACCATATTTACATTGGGAAAAAATGTCTTTCTCCACAATTACCTGCATCCACATTGTTTTGTTCAGGCTCAAATATAACCTATTGAAATTCAAAATGATAACATTTGGAATAGCGTTGAAGCATTTTATATATTATCAGACAGAAGTTCTTAACAATTTTGAGGTTTTTTATTCTGTCTCTTCCTGTTTCCTTCCATTCCTGAACAAGTCAAGCCTGAGACCAGTAGGTGTGCCAGAGAAAGATAGATGTCCTGGGGCAACAAAGCTGTAGGAGCCACAAGTGGGAGGCTGGATTCCAAATGAGGTGAAGAGGGCTTACACTGAGGAGTGGCCTGACACCTCATGCTGGACACCAAGCAGGACAAAGAAGACACTGATGCTTGGGAGTGGCCTGACACAGTGTTGCAGACACCAAGTGGGGAGTGGAGGGTGTCTGCACATCCTGGCTTGGCCCAGGATGAGGAGGGCATGCCGGAGGGAAACTGGCAGCAGAGAAGGGAGATAGGTAACAACAGGGGACTTAACAAAATGTAAATAGGTAAATGATAATGGAATCAGGTTTCTCATTGTCGGAAAAGGTTGTTAGAAGTATAGAAAGTAAGATACTAGAATAAACCCTGAGGTTTAGGTTTAGATTGGAAGTGCCTGTGTGGATGCACAGGATGAGTAGATGAATGGATAGACAGATTAGATAGACAGACAGACAGACAGACAGACAGATAGATAGATGGATGGATGGGTGTATAGATGTATACCCACAAGTACATTTACATACATATGTTCTATAGCTCTGTGTGCTGAGAGGACCTGGGAACAGCACGTCTCATAGCAGTAAGCACACTTATATTTCAAAATCTTGGCTTCTAAATACTATTCACCACTAAGTAGATCAAGAACCTTTGCAAAAAATAATTTATTCCACAGCTGTGGCAAAACAAATGCAAGGTAAGTCCAAAATACCTTGTGCCAGAAATCAAGGAAGCACTCCAAGACTGATGGACACGTGGCAAAAGGGCAGGGAACGTGGCTCGAAGGGGCTGCTGTTGATAAAATTTAGCACGGTTTGACATCAAAATAAATAATGTTTGTAATGAATTTAACTCATTGAATAAAGTGGAAACCATGATTCCAAACAGTTTTAAATGAATACATAAATTGAAATAATATAAATCAATGCATTTAAAATTTAATGAGAAATGAGCTATTTAATCATAGCTTCAAAGTACCTAGATGAAAAAAATAGATGTTAAGAAAAAAGAGAAAAAGTAACTTTAAAGTGGGGAAATCTGGCAGACACCATTTTAAAGTGACCTAAATGAATAACATCAAGAAGATCCCATTGAAATCATGTGCCCTTAGACATGATACAATAAAAACATAGCATCACTTCAATGATTTTCTTGTCAAAGATATAATCCATAAGGCAAATCAGATAAATTCAATTTAAGAGATGTTATAGCTGGTCTTTCAACTTCAAAAGAATAAAAGTCATGAAAGTAAAAATGGAGGAAGTGTTTCAGAATGAAGGAACCAAGAAAAAATTACAAATAAATGCAAGTTGAGATTCTGGGTTGAATCATTTTGTTATAAAGGCCATTATTGTGATAACTGGCAAATCTGGAATAGGGTCTGTGGATAAAATGGGAGCCATACATCACTGCTAATTTCCTGACTCTGATGGTCATACTGTATGCAGTTCTGAAGGAGGATGTCCTTATCTGTCGCAATTATAGGCTGAAGTATTCAAAGGTGTTAGGGTTAATATCAACAATTCACTCCTCAATGGTTTTGGGAAAAGAAATGATCTTTGTATTGTATTTGCAACTTTTTGTAAGTTTGTGAAACTCAAAATTCAATAAAATATTTTTAAATAAAGCTTTTATTATAATTACCTCATTAACTAATATGTCAGCTGTGACACAGGGGTGATCACTAGCTTAATATGTGCATATCGAACAACACTGAAGTATGAGGATAAACGAAGCAAAGAAAGGAAAGCGGCATAAACCTGAATGCCAGTAGACACTACCGAGGATTAAGTGTTTTCTACTAACGCCTTAACGTGTAAGGATTTACAGCTACTGGTATTTACCCTATAAGAATATAGTTAA
>PVKM010038610.1:0-14055 GCA_004027735.1 Carollia perspicillata
CAGGCCCCAAGATTCTCCTAGAGCCAGGAGTAAGCAAGAGATGGCTGCCTCAGGGGCTGGGGAACAATTGATGGGAATTTTCACAGAGATAATAAAAGAGAGGAAAAGAAGCTTCTGAAGTGAGAGAAAGAAAGAAAACTCACAGAAACTGACAAAAGTGTGGTGATTGCTGGGGGTAGGGGGGCTGGAGGAGAGGTGTAAAAGTTATAGGGGGATAAATGGTGACTTGGGATGGTGAGCACACAGTACGGTGTACAGATGATGTGCTGTGGAGTTGTGTATCTGAAACTCGTATAATTTTGTTAACCAATGTCACCCCAATAAATTCAATAAAAAGGAAAAAAGAAATGGGGTAAAGGGCATGTCAGTTAAGTTATTATACTAAACATCATGCAGAAGCCTACAATTAGGATAGAAATGATAATGATATCAAAAAGATAGCTTCAAAACTATCATTTCTTACTCTCTTGAGTCCTTCAGAGCAGGGTGGCTTTGAGTGCCCAAGGATGTGGACCAGAAGAGATGTCATATGAACAAGTGCTTCCTGGGAAGCTCTCGCAATTGAGGCCTGAGGCTCTGGAGCAGGCAGCAGTATCTGGAAGTCAGGAGGTCTTGCTTCAAACTCAACCAGGTACAGGTCTCACCTCTGGCTTCATCATTGACTAGCTGCATGACCTTGGGAAAGTTACATAATCTTTCTGAGCCTCATCAATAAAAAAGGCTGATAATATCTATCTCATAGGGTTGTTGTAAGGATTAAATAAAAATGCATATGTCAAGCACCAAGTATATAGTATCTGGCATAGAGGAGATAATCATTGCCAGTATTTATTATTATTATTATTATTATTATTATTATTATTATTATTAATCACTTGCCTTGGATTTGTCTGCCAAGGTAGGACTAAATTGGTTCTATTTTCTCAATAAAACAACAAGGGAGCAAATAAATAGAAGCCAAGAGCAACTTGTTCTGTGATAAATAGAAAAACACAAAAGCAAGAGGAAATATCCACCTCTAGCTGAGATGATTAAGAAGACAAAGGCAAATTCCAGGAGCCCCACCCCTGACACCAAAAAATGCCTTTGTGGGTTAAAAAAGGGGGGATCCTTTCTGGAGAAGTAAAGAGTAGATTGGGGATTGTGTTTTAAAACCATCACCCTTGGTTAAAAAGAAAAACTTAAAGCATTTGTATTTAGGAAGAAAAAATAGCTAGTTTTATAATCTGCCTTTTGGAAGATCAAAGCTTTATCAAGACAGAAAACTGTGAGCTGAGTCAAGAATGAGGTTTCTCGATGACTGCTTCATTTGTAAGTTTTGTGGGGCTCTTGAAGGTCACCCATTCCAGGGACTCATCCTACCTCGCAGACAGAAGACGAATCTGCAGTCCCTTCACTGGAGCAGGTTATACAAGGAAACAATAAATGTGAGAGGCAGCAGTACTCCTTAAGAGGTCTAAATTGAATTGCATTGACTTTTTACAAAGCCACAAATTGCTTATGTTATTCAGGTGCTTGAGTGTTTGCTTTTTGATGAGCTTGGTATGAAGATATCTTGAAGTTCAACAGTACTGTGAGTGGTCCAATTTAAACTGTTAGTGGTGGGGCTGATGACAAAGCAAAGGGGCATAGGCCTCCTGGATTTATCCTGTTCTTCCCCCTTACCAGGGCCAAGGGCAGCAGAGAGATCATTGTAAAAGACAATCCTAAAAAACTTAAGCTTCTATGAATATGGTTCCATTTCACCACTGAAATGCAGCTATATCCTAGCTCATGTGTGGGGGCCAAATAAGATACTGGATGTAAAAATCAAGCACTTTCCAGACTCAGGGAGTCAAAAAAGAAGGAAGAAAATATGAGAGAGAAACAGAAATTCCGGCCAAACAGCATGTGTGTCTGAAGCTTTGTTAGTAAGCAGCAGAGAGAGTGTGTGTGTGTGCGCTTGATAGAGAAGAGGCTGTGAAATAAGACAGTCAAATTAGGTGGTGAATTAACTTAGTATTTTCAACTCAGGCTCCACATAAGAATCTCCTGGGAAGCCTTTTGAAGCGTTCTGGCCACTCTTTAGCCATTACGTCAGAATTTCTGTTACAGGGTGGAGTCCTCTAGGCATCAAAATTCTTATGGCCCTCACCATGATCCTAATAAGCAGGTTGGATTTCACATTACTGGATTAATTGAATAAGGAGCAAAAAGAGGACATGGTTTGTCCCCCTTTGTTTAAGAAGTTTGGTGTCACTAGGTTTTATTGAGGCAATAACTGTCACATTGGGGATGGGCATGGCCCCATCAATAATAGGTACTAACAATGCCATTCCCCATACCACTGAAACAGGAGGAGCCAGGGCAGCCACAAAGAACCAGAGCTGGGAAGACAACTGCTAGAGGCTGGGGAGGGGAAACTTTTGATTTGTTCCCAGAGTGCCAGGGTCTAGTAAGGACTCTGGAACACAGAGCTGGCCCTTGTTGGGGATCCTGAAATTTGTTTGGGCCCCTTAGGCACCAGGGGTGAGGGCCAGCTCTGTTCATGCCATTTCTAGTGGCTTCTCCAGGGACTCAGGGCACGTACATCCTCCCAACTGCAGGAGCAGTGGCCACACCCACGACCTGTCTGATTCAATCCGGATGTCCCAGGCCTACAGTCACTCTTAGGCCAGCTCCTTTGAAGTTCTATGCCTATCTTAACTTCCTTCTGGGAATTCTTTATATCCCAAATTGGGAGATGGGGAAAGGGATATGAGGAGTCCACTATGTGAGGTATTTGAACTACATAATCTGCTTTGCTCACCAAGACAATGCATTTTAGTAGTGGAATAGACCCGTCCTCATAGGACATTGTCCTTTTAGCTGATGGTGGCTATCTTTCCCTCCCACTTTCTCCCCCTCTCTCACAACACACACACACCCAGGTGTTAGTGGATAAAACCCAAAATACATGTATCAAACTGAAAAACCTTTCTTCAAGGTTCTACCTAAAAATTTGAAACTTTAATGGTGGGATTTCAGGTACTGTGCTGGAAATATTTTACACTGAGAAATTGTTCTTTAAAGAACAATTTAAAGAACATAAAGAACAATAAAGAACCAAGAATTTTCCAGTATTCTAAGGAAACAACTCTGAAAGGAGCTAAATCCAAAGTCTAGAAGTGTCTGACACTTTCTGAAATTTTTCTTCCTCCTTGAGAGAAACAAAAGGTCCTCCTATTGATCTCTCCTTGTATCCACATATGAAGTATACTAACAATACCCATTGTTAGTACAACACAAAGCTTTGCAGTTCCCAAAGTTCCATGACAGCATTTGATCCCACAGATATGTACTATAGGTCCCATTTTACAGTTGAAGAAACTGACTCCCAGAGAGGTTACGGATCTTGTTCAAATGGCTGGTAAGTGGCTGGTAAGTGGCTGAATTCTTATTCAAGGCCAGACCTATATGAACCCATGTCATCTATCACTGAGGTCAGGGCCCTGCCTGGTTTCTAAGGCCAGCACTAGTGTGTCAGAGTGGTGGCAGGCCTGGCACAACAGTGCACAGTAGCTTTCCCAATGGTTCCCCATGCATTCGCTTATTCGAAGTATTCACAGAACCTGTAATAAGTATCATCACATAATACATAGACAGACAGACCCATCCTGCCTTTGTGGAGCTTACAGTCAAAGAATGACTGGTCCCAGGGACATGGCCATATCCACAGCAAATCCTTGGTAGAGAGCCTGGCCCTCTTAAATTGCTGCTGGTACCTCCCACAGCCCATTCCACACCTATTCCAGGCCCCAAAACCTGATGGTGAAAAAGATCTGTAATTTAGCAGAAATTACACAGGCCGCAGTGTTTGTGATTTCTGGTTCTTCTCCCTAGCTATGTGCTTTTTAAAAAATATTGAGACACTGGAATCCATCTCTAACAGTGAAGTGCCAGGTACTGTGTGAGCTGAAAGGGTTCTTTGGAGACAGATCTGTTTTGGAAACATGACTAAAGACTTCTGGAAATGGATGGATGGATGATAAATGACAGATCACTGAACGGATGGCAAAGAAAGTGTAGGTAGATTCATGAAGAGGGAACTAGGGAGGTAGGTAGTGATGCATGGATGGCAGCTAAATAATAGATGCATGATAGTTTAATCATATTCCACCCAGGACAATCCACCTATGATTCCTACAGCTCAGTCTCCTATTTCTCATCACTGCGCCCTTGCCCAGGCTGTTACCTTAGTGAGTGTCCCTTCTGCAGCCTCAGTGCCTCACTGCTTTCTTTGTACTGCCATGCATCTGAATCCCAGAGACCTTTTCTCACCTCGCCTGGTGGGGAAGACAAGACCTCAGTATTGAAGCTGAATCCCCACCTCCATAAGGCACTTACAGCATTGCTGGAGATTATCTGTGGACTTGTCTGCCTCAGCTACTAGGCTGTGAACTTTGAGGGTAAGGCCATGGTCTATTGTCCACTGCGTTCCCAGCCCTTAGCACAGCCAACATTTATTCAATGAACGTGCTATACTGTATATGTGCCCAAGAGTCCACATATGGGAAGACAGACAGCAGAGTGGGTTCCTGCTTGGGGTCCCCACCCCAAAGCTTCCCTGGCATGCTGGCCATGCCCCACTCGGCTCTGCAGAGCTGACTTAAACTTCCAGGTGAGGCTGCTGAGTGCCTTGCTGGTAGTTGTGGAGGGCCTGAGTGATTGCACTGCAGGTCCCTGGTGAAGCAACAGCAGGGTGGCCAGCACAATGAGACATCACACCCACCTCCTGTTAGCACTAACAAAGACAAATCATAAGCAGCCACTTGAGTGCTTTGCCTGTTCAGTGTTAAGTAGCAGACTGATTGCTACAAAGTTGACAAGTGACAGGGAATGAGGCAGGCAGGTGCTTCTGACAATCCTCCTGAGGGGTAGTAGGGACCAGGGCTCCATTTTGGCAGAGGGGTCTCTACTAAGGACCCTCACCAGCCAGGGAGGGAGATTCCTGATCAAGGCTGGCCCTTGGCTCAGGCCCCATTATTTTGGTTCCCTTCATGGGAAAAAAGGTGAGACACCTTGGCTGCATGAATTGTTTCCAAGTTTTCCCTGAAGCCTCATCCCCCTGGCTCCAAGACTGCCACAATGAAGGCTCCAACAGGTGAGGATGGAGTTAAGATTTTTATTAGGGGGTTAAGCGTGCAGCATTTTTGATGGGAAATAGGACTCCTCGAGCTAGGCATGGGGTAGTTCAGGATTCATTTAGCTCAAGCCCCCCTCTTCTCAGACATCTTCAGCGATGACACCTCACCCACAGTGCCATATAGTCTCAGTTTCTTAATTCCTTCAGCATCTGCTGGGGTCCTACAGCCAATAATATAAATCCACACCAGCACACCACTGTTTGACTTTGCTAGGAATATTTTCTTGAATAACGGAATAGGTTTGAATAAAATCTTACCTAAAGTTCATTTCATATGGAACAGAGCAGTTGAAACAGGAAAGGAGGCCACCTGTTCTGCTATCTCCCCACAACACCATGGTGGCCCCGAGTCTCCTCTGCAGAAGCCCAGGACCTTAGCACAGAGCCTGAGGGGCACATGGCCCACACCATGCACTTAGCATTCTATCACATCAGCATGTTATTCTGATTTGTGTTGGTTGTTTAATTGATTCATCTATTCAAGCTCTGCCTCACCAGCAAGGGGATGAGTAAATCAGGACTTCTACATATATTTTGTAAGCTCAGTGCCTGATCCCAGAAGACAGTGGTAAAAACAGTTCATCTGACTGATGGAATGTTCTAGACCAAGGGTGTCAAACTCATTTTCACCTGAAGCCACATCAGCCTCATGGTTGCCTTCAAAGGGCAGAAATAATTTTAGGATTGTATAAATGTAACTACTCCTTAACTGTTAAGGAGTTGAAATTACATTTGGCCCTTCAGAGGCAAGCACAAGGCTGATGTGGCCCAGGTGAAAATGAGTTTGATACCACTGCTCTAGACTCACACATGCATGACCCTTCACAGGCTGCTGCCAGAGAGGTACAGTCCTTCTCCACCAGTTTGCCTAACCTGTGTTCTTTCCTTGGGAAGTTCAAATAAATATACGCAGCCCAACAGGCCAATGTGCTCATGAATTTATATCAGTGGACAAGATCAGTGCTAAGGAACTACATGAGACTTGGCCCTTGAGCTCCACCTCAGAGTATCTCAGGCTGGATTCTGTGCACACTTGTACATGGGTTGGGGAAGCCACACTAGGATCCCTTGAGCTGCAATACAGAGCAAAATGTTTTCTCACATGTTAAATCCACTACCCAACCTGAAATGAAAATACGGTCATTCATGTACAGCACTTACCTAGGTCAATGACTAGGGAAAAAAATCATAGAAGATCCACAAATGTTAGTAATAATTTATTAGTAATTGTTTGTGACATAATTACACACAGAATGTCCCCCAAGACCATTCTCCTATCTATATCCTCCTCACTTTTCTTTTCAAGCCTCACCTCCTCTAGGAAGCCCTCCAAATTTCATCTGTCTTCATCAACCTCTCCTTCCTCCCTGTTTGATTTCATTGATTCTCATCTAACACTGTTCCTTCTCGGTTACTTCTGCAGCATATACCTTAGTTCCTTAGAATCGGACTGACAACCCTTCGGTTCACAGGCCTGAGCTCAATCCACTCAGCCACACCAGCCAGTGCTCTCTTTTCATTTTGTAGGTGGTTTCTTTCGCTCTGCAAAAACTTCTTAGTTTAATGTAGTCCCATTTTTTGATGTAGTTTATTTTTTCTATTGTTTCCCTTGCCCAAGGAGATATATCAGAGAAAATATTGCTATGAAGAGTGTCATAGATTTTACTGCCATTATCTTCTTCTAGGATTTTTATATTTTTATTTATTTTTGAAATTAACATTTAAGTCTTTAATTCATTTGGACCTTATTCTTATGTATGGTGTATGAAGGTGGTAAAGTTTCATTTTTTAATATATCTGTCCAATATTCCCAACACCCTTTACTGAATAGACTATCTTTACTCAATTGTATGCTTTTGCTTCCTTTGACAACTATTGACTACAGAGATGTGGGTTGATTTCTGGGCTCTCTATTCTGTTTCATTGATCTATATGTCTGTTTTATGCCAGTACCATGTTGTTTAATTACTATGGCCTTATAGTATAGTTTGATATCAGGTAGTATGATTCCTCCAACTTTTTCTTCTTTCTCAAAATCACTGGTTATTTGGGGTCTTTAGTGGTTTCATATAAATTTTTGGAATATTTGTTTCAGTTTTGTGAAATATGCTATTGGTATCTTAATAGGAATTTTATTGAATCTATACATAGCTTTGGATAGTATGGATATTTTAATGATGTTAATTCCTCCTGTCCGCAAACATGGTATATGCTTCCACTTATCTTTATCTTCCTCAGTTTCTTTCTTCAATATCTTACAATTTTCTGAGTATAGATCATTAACATCCTTCGTTAAATTTATTCCAGGTATTTTATTCTTTTTTAAGCAATAAAATATTGTGAATGGGATTGTTTTTCAGTTTCTCTTTTTTGATATTTCATTATTAATGTATAAAAATACAGCTGATATCTAGATATTTATTTTGTATTCTGCTACTTTACTAATCTGAATTTTTTCATCAGTTCTAGTAGTTTTTCAGTGGGCTCTTTAGGGTTCTCTATATACAATATCATTTCATCTGCAAATAACAACAGTCTTATTTCTTCCTTTCCAATTTGGATGCCTTTTATTTCTTCTTCTTGTCTGATTGCTGTGGCTAGGACTTCCAGTACTATGTTGAATAAGAATGGTGAATGTGGACATCCCTGTCTTGTTTCTGATCTTAAGGGAAAAGTTTATAGTTTAACCCATTGAATGTGGTGTTGGCTATGAGTTTGTCATGAATGGCCTTTATTATGTTGAGATATGTTTCCTCTACTCCCACTTTGCTGAGAGTTTTTATCATAAATATGTGTTAGATTATATAAAATACTTTCTCTGCATCTATCGATATGATCATGTGGTTTTTGTTTATGTGGTTTATCACATTTATTGATTTGCAAATATTTTACCAAACTTGCATCTCCATAATAAATCCCACTTGATTATGGTGTATGATCTTTTTAATGTATTGTTGCCACATCTGGTTTGCTAATACTTTGCTGGGGATTTTAGCATCTATATTCATCATAGATATTGGCCTATAATTTTCTTTCTTTGTAAGCGCAATTATCTGGTTTTGAAATACAGATAATGCTGGCCTCGTAAAATGAGCTTGGTTGTCTTCCTTCCATTTGAATTTTTTGGAAGAGTTTGAGAAGAATAGGTGTTCTTCCTGTTAGTTCTTCCATGAATGTTGGGCAAAATTCACGTGTGAAGCCATCTGGCCCAGGACTTTGGTTTGTTGGAGTGTTTTGATTACTGCTTCAATTTCACTAGGTTTAATCTGTCTATTCAGAATCTGTGATTCTTTCTGATTCAGTTTTGATAGATTGTATGTTCCTAGAAATTTATCTATTTCATCTAAATTGTCTAATTTGTTACATACGATTTTCATAATACTTTTAAAAATCCTTTGTATTTCTTTGGTGTCAGTTACTACTTCTCTTTCATTTCTGATTTTATTTATTTGGGTCTTCTCTCTTTTTTTCTAGATGAGCCTGGTTAAAAGTTTGTTACTCTTGGTTATCTTTTCAAGGAACCAACTCTTAAGTTTCATTGATTTTTGTATTATAATTTTAGATTCTATTTTGTTTAATTCGGCTGTGATCTTTATCATTTCCTTTCTTATACTCACTTTAGGCTTTGTTTGTTGTTGTTTTTCAAGTTCTTTTAAGTGTAAAGTTGGATTATTTATTTGAGATTTTTCTTTCTTTTTTTGAGGCACATTTGTAATGCTACATATTTCCCTCTTGTGACTGCTTTTATTATAACCCATAGATTTGGGGTGGTTGTGTTGGCATTTGCATTTGTTTCAAGATTTTTTAAAATTTCTTTCTTGATCTAGTAGTTTGTGCATGGGATCAATCTCCAGGCTGACTGACTCTGAGGCTCAACCCCAACCATGGCATGTGAGCTGCTATGCAGGTGCTGATACCATGAAGTAGAATTTTCCTCAGCAGGACTTGGTGCTTGCTGAGATCTCCCTTTGGATATGCTGCTGGTGAAGGTTATTGGATCCTGCTCTGTTGTAGCATGAAGATGACCACTGGGTGTGTTGTTTCTGGACCTCTTTGGAAGGACAATGTAAGATGCTGAGTGTGACTGGACCTCAGCAACTTGTTTGAATCTACAAGTGATCACCGTTTGTAGCCTCCTCAGCTGGGCCTAGATGTGCCCTAGAAAAACTAAACTGTGCACCAACGCCAGTTTTCATTAGCAGTGGGTCCAGGGGCAAGTTAACGAAAGTCCCAAACCACCCCAAGTTCCACCTCTGTCTGCCTCTGCATGCTGGCTAACTGTTAGCCAGTCACTGATGGGAAAACTCTTTATTAAATGGGCAAGTTCCCTCCTATTCTTACTTTCTTGAGAGGTTTGATTCTGAATGTATATTGAATATTGTCAATTTTTATCTTTACTGAGACAATTTTTTTTTTGTTTTTTAGTTTTTAAATATATTTTATTGGTTATGTTATTAGAGTTGTATGAATTATTCCCCCTTTCCCCCTCTTATCCTAGTACCACCATTCCCTCCAGCATTCCACCCCTCCTTAGTTCATGTCCATGGGTTTGGGCATATAAGATCTTTGGCTTCTCCATTTCCTATACTATTCTTAACATCCCCCTGCCTGTTTTGTACCTAACAGTTCTGTTTCTTTGTTCCTGAACCTTTTTCCCCATTCTCCCTCTTCTCCTTTTCAGCTGATAACCCTCCAAATGATCTCCATATCTATGGTTCTGTTCTTGTTCTTACTGTTTGCTTAGTTTGTTTTTTTAGATTCAGTTGTTGGTAGTTGTGAATTTGTTGGCTTTCTAATGTTCATAGTTTTGATCTTCCCTTTTTCTTAAATAAGTCCCTTTAACATTTCATATAATAAGGGCTTGGTGATGATGAACTCCTTTAGCTTTACCTTGTCTGGGAAGCACTTTATCTGCCCTTCCATTCTAAATGATACCTTTGCTGGATAGAGTAATCTTGGATGTAGGTCCTTGCTTTACATCACTTTGAATACTTCTTGCTAGTCCCTTCTTGCCTGCAAAGTTTCTTTTGAGAAGTCAGCTGACAGTCTTATGGGAATTCCTTTGTAGGTAACTCTCTGCTTTTCTCTTGCTGCTTTTAAGATTCTCCCTTTATCTTTAACCTTTGGCATTTTAATTATGATGTGTCTTGGTATAGTCCTCTTTGGATTCGACTTGTTTGGGGCTCTCTGTGCTTCCTGGACTTGTATGTCTGTTTCTTTCACCAAACTAACGAAGTTCTCCTTTATCATTTTTTCAAATAAGTTTCAATTCCTTGCTCTTCCTCTTCTCCTTCTGGCATCTGTATGATTCAGCTGTTGGTACATTTGAAGATGTCCCAAAAGCTCCTTATGCTATTCTTGTTTTTTTTTTTTTTAATTCTTTTTTATTCTTGCTGTTTGGTTAGATGCTTATTTCTTCCTTTTGTTCCAAATCATTGATATGAGTCTTGGCTTCCTCCCCTCCACTGTTGGCTTCCTGTAGATTATTCTTTATTTCACTTAGTGTAACCTTCATTTCTTCTTGGGTCTTTTTTATTTTGTTGCTGTACTCAATGAGTTCTTTGAGCATCCTGATCACCAGTGTTTTAAACTCTGCATCTGATAGGTTGGTTATCTCCATTTTGTCCAGTTCTTTTTCTGGGGTTTTATTCTATCCTTTCACTTGAGGCATATTTCTTTGTCTCCTCAATTTGGCAGCTTCCCTGTGTTTTGTTTCGGTGTATTAGGTAAACCTGCTTTTACTCCCTTAGTAGTGTGGCCTATTGTAGAAAATAAACCTAAAAATTGTGTAGGGCAGAGCCTTAGGTAATCACCAGGGCAGGGCAATCTTTTTCACTACTTTGTGGCTCTGTGTGGGGTGCGGGCTTAGAGTGGGGATAATGCTGCTGCCTGGCTTCTGGAGGTTTGCCTGGCACTCACCCTGTTTCCAGTCACTTCTCTTACTCCCCATATGCAACTGGTGCCCTTCCAGCTGTTTCCCTGGTGCTAAATACCAGGAGGTGGCTTGCATATATTCTAAGGGGGTGCGGGCCCTTTAAGTGTAGTTTCCTGAAAATCCAGCAGTTTCTTCCATCACCCCAACTCCTAGTGGTTTTTACAGCCAGAAGTTACAGGGATTAATTTTTCTCACACTGGAACCCTGGGCTATATGGTCTGACCTGGGGCTGAGATCTCTAACTCCCAAGGTGTCCCTCCCGAATTTTATCCACCACATGTGAATGTGGGACTGCCTATTCCACCACTGCCTCTCCATGTCACACCACATCTCCATGCCTCTCTACCCATTTCTGCCCCTCCTACCTATCTGGATGAATGAGGTTTCTTTAAATCCTTGGTTGTTGGACTTCCATACAGCTCAATTTTCTGGTGATTCTAGGTGTTATTTGTTTTGGGGTGTAGTTGTAATTCTTTCTGTGCTTGCACAAGGAGGTGAAGTGTGTTTACCTACACCTCTGTCTTGACCAGAAGTCCTACTGAGACCATTTTTTATTGTTAATATAATAAATTGTATTGATGAATTTTTAAATGTTAAACTACTATAATCTCAATTCCACTTTGTCATAGTATACTATTTTTATGTGTAATCAGATTCAACATGTTAAAATTGTGTTAAATTTTTTTGTGTATATGTTCTTGAGTGATGCCGATCTGCAGGTTTTTTCTTCTAATATCTTTGTCTTATTTTGATCATACAGAATAATGCTGCCATTACAAAATGAATTTTGAAATGAAACCCATTCCTGTATTTTTTTAAAGAGTTTGTAAGATTGGTACTATTTCTTCAGTATTTAACTGCATTGACCTGTGAATTTACTTGGGCCTGGATCTTCTTTTTTTTCTTCAGGTTTTTTAAAACAAACATCACTTATTTGCTTGATAAAGGGCTATTTAAATATGCCATTCCATTGTGTGTCATTTTTTAGTTATCTTTTTCTGTTTTTGTTTTCATTTTCATTTAATTTATTAAGTAATATTGATATTGATAAATAAAATTATATAGGTTTCAGGTGTGCAATTCAATAATAGATGATCTGTATATTGTATTATGTGTTCACCATTCCAAGTCAAGTCTCCTTTCATCACCACTTCCCCTTTACCCTTTCCTATCTCTCCCCTTTCTCTCTGGTAATCACCATACATTTTGCATTTTGCTAATCTAAGTTACCGAATGTATTAGCATAAGGTTGCTAATAATATTCTGTCATTATTGTTTTAATGTAAAACCTTAGTTAGACCTTCTTTTACATTACAATACTCTTGTATATTTTATATTCTTTTATTTATTTGTTTGTTTGTTTGTTTTTAATTTAATTTTAATTGTTGTTCAAGTACAGTTTTCTGTCTTTTATTCCCATCCCAGTCCACCCCCCACAGTGTTCCCCACCTCCCACCCATTTTAACCCCCCTTAGTTTTTGTCCATGTGTCCTTTACACTTGTTCCTTTTATCCCTTCCCTTTTTCCCCTGAAATTCTCTCCTCTTTGGTTACTGTCATCCTGTTCTCTATTTCAATGTCTTTGGTTATATTTTGCTTGTTTGTTTCTTTTGTTGCTTAGGTTCCTGTTAAAGGTGAGATCATATGGTATTTGTCTTTTACCACCTGGCTTATTTCACTCAGCATAATGCTTTCCAGTTCCATCCATGCTGTTGCAAAGGGTTGGAGCTCCTTCTTTCTTTCTGCTGCATAGAATTCCATTGTGCATATGTACCATAGTTTTTTGATCCATTCATTTACTGATGGGCATCTAGATTGCTTCCAACACTTGGCTATTGTAAATTGTGCTGCTATGAACATTGGGGTGCATAGGTTTTTTTGGATTGGTGTTTCAGGGTTGTTAGGATATAATCCTAGCAGTGGAATTGCTGGGTCAAAAGGCAGTTCCATTTTTAGTTTTCTTAGAAAATTTCATACTGTTTTCCATAGTGCTTGCACCAGTCTGCAAACCCACCAGCAGTGAACTAGTGTCCCCTTTTCTCCACATCCTCTCCAACACTTGTTGTTTGTTGCTTTGTTTATGATGGCCATTCTGACCAGTGTAAAGTGGTATCTCATTGTGGTTTTAATTTGCATTCCTCTGATGGCTAGCGATATTGAGCATTTTTTCATGTGTCTATGAATCCTCTGTATGTCCTCCCTGGAGAAATGTCTGCCCAAGTCCTCTGCCCATTTTTTAATTGGGTAGCTTATGTTCTTAGAGTGGAGTCGTGTAAGTTCTTTGTATATTTTGGAGATTAAACCCTTGTCTGAGGTATCATTGGCAAATATGTTTTCCCATATAGTTGGGTCTCTTTTTATTTTAATGCTGTTTTCTTTAGCTGTGCAGAAGCTTTTTATTTTGATGAGATCCTATTTGTTTATTCTTTCCTTTATATCCCTTGCTCTAGGGGACATACCAGTGAAAATGTTGCTGCATGAGATATCTGATATTTTCCTGCCTATGATTTCTTCCCTAATTTCATTCTTGACCCATTCATTGTTTAATAGCATGCTATTTAATCTCCATGATTTTGAGTGTTTTGAGTTTTTTTCCTTGGGTTTGGTTTCAAGTTTCAGTCCCTTGTGGTCAGAGAAAATGCTTGTTGTGCTTTCAATTTTCTTGAATTTGTTGAGGCTTGTTTTGTGTCTTATCATGTGGTCTATCATTGAAAATGTTCCACGTGCATTTGAAAAGAATGTGTATTTAGCTTCTTTCGGATGTGGGACTCTATATGTATCAGTTAAGTCCATTTCATCTAAGGCATTGTTCAATTCCACAATACCTTTGTTAATATTTTGTTTGGAAGATCTGTCCATTTTTGATGGTGGGGTGTTAAAATCCCCTACTATAATTGTGTTGCTATCAATATCTTTCTTGAAGTCCTCTAAGATTTTCTTTATGTATTTGGGTGCTC
>PVKM010038611.1:0-14052 GCA_004027735.1 Carollia perspicillata
TGAACTGTGCATCTGATAGGTTGGCTATCTCTTGGTCACTTAAAAGTATTGGCTCTGGCGCTTTGAGCTGTTCTGTTTGAGTCATATTTGGTCAGGTGGCACCTGTTACCTATGAGTGGCGGAGCCTTAGGTGTTTGGCAGGGTGGGGCAACCTAGTTGCTGGGTTGAGACACTGTCTGTGGGGGCGGGGTCAGAGAGGGACTAATGGTGCCTGTTCCATGCTCTCTCAGATTTGTGTCCCCTCTGCTGCTTCCCACAAGCAAACTGGGCCCCCCTGGCGCTGGTTCCCAGGTGGGCGGGCCTATGCACACTCCGGGACCTTGCGGGTCTCCCCAACAACCTCTCCTGTGAGGCTGGGAGTCTCTCCTGGCACCTTTTCAATTGGTGTTTTTAGGCTTTATTTCACATTGCTGGGGCCCTGGGCTGCACAGTCAGTCTCACTGCCAGTTCTTGACTAGTTTATCTGCGCTCGAATGTGTGACTGCCAATGGCCAACTGCCCTGCCTGTTTCCTCCCTGCGTCTGGGGTCTGTGAACAGCGCAGGGTGCTGGCACCGCCTGCGCTCCAGGTCTGGCAGCCACTGCCTTTTCCTGCTGCGTTCCCTCTCTGACAACTGCCGACTGCACCCCTCTTACAAGTCTGGTTGAATGGTTGTTGGACTTCTGCAGTTCAATTTTCTGTTTGGTTGTGTTATTGTTTGTAAATATTTGTTGTCTTTAATTTTGGTTGTGGGAGGAGGCACAGTGTTTCCATCTACGCCTCCATCTTGGCTGGAAGTCCCTTTTGCATTTTTTATTGTTATAAACTATACACAACATAAAGTTAAGTTTTTGAACTCTGTTTCAGTGCATAGTTTAGTGGCATTAGGTGCGTTCACATTATCCTCTTTTTTTAATACTGTAGTCCAAAGTTTTAAAAAGCCAATCAGAGTGTGAGCTCTTAGAGTGCAGGATCTGAATCTTACTCTCAATTGTACTTCTAGAGTTTGTACTATGATTGGCACATAGTAGGTTCCCAATAAATATTTGTTAAATGGGCAAAATGTTTGTTTTCAGGTTTGTAGTTGTTTCAGTATTAGTTAGGATTTAACTTTACAAAGACCAAAAATCAGTGGCTTATCTTAAAGGATGGAAGTTAAGTTCTCTCTTACATAGTAGTCCAAATCTATACAACCTGGGCTTAATTAATGATGCCACCATTTTGGAGCCCAGGTTCCTTCTATCTTGTTGTTCTTTCATTTTCCACAATATCTTTCTTCTTTCTAGTTTTAGGTAATTGGTACTCCAGCCTCTGCTGACTTCTCTGTATGCTGGTTAGCAGGAAGAGGAGATGATAGGAGAATGGTATTCTCTTTCTCATTAAGTCCATGACTTTAAAGTTGAACACATCACTCCTGTCTACTTCCCATTAGTCAGAACCCAGTTGTGTAGCCACACCTTACAGTAGGAGAGGCTTTGAAACGTAATATTTGGCTGGGTGGTCATAAGCCCATGACTACTTCTCTTGTATTAAAAGGGGAGGATAGATTTTGGAGGCAACCAATAATCTCTGACAGTTTTCATTCATATTTTGTGTTACATTACAGTTAACAGTTTAATTGTAGTTGAGGGTGTTTACTGATAATGTTAAATATGCTCATTGAAAACTGAGAAGTTTAGAGTTATGACCCAACAAATGGTTTAGAGTTGGTATTATTGAATTTGATCTTTTTTCAGCAATTAAAACATAAGACTTGGGTGAACAGGTATGTGAAAGTTGACATACAACTTGTGAAGCTGAGGCAGAAGACAGAAACCCATCTCGTTAAGAGTATTCTACTTTGTTCTTTAGGAAATGGATTGATAAAAGTTTTGGAGCAGTGTGGGACTGTGACAGATTGGGGACATGGAAAGTTAATCTGGGGGCTCCTCACTGAATGTTGGGTAAAATCCAAACACGTTAATATGGTCCACAAGGACCCACCTTCCTGTTTCACCTCAACTCAAGGCATCTACCTTTATTACCTATGTTTTGGTTACTGATTAAGGGACAATTCCTTATTATTATGTATCTCCCTATCTTCCAGCAACTCATCTTGCCATTTGTATTACCTTTTTGAAATAGAAATTTGGAGGTAAAGAAAAGGAGAGAAAGGGCTCAAACTGGAGGAGTGAGCCTACTTAGGTTTTGCCATTCATTGCGTGCTCTGGTCCTCCAGAAAGCGTGTGTGGCGCTTCTCATCAGTCATCCCTCTTCATCCTCAGAGAAACCCGTTGGGGTATACCTCCATCCATGTTAGACAAAGGAGGAACTGAGGCAGAAGTTAAATAAATGACTGACTGAAGGTTACTACATTAAGAAACTTGGCAAGACCAGGTATGTTGGCTGACTTCTGAGCTTTGTTTTTTCTTACCACCTCTTGTTTTTTTTTTTCTTTGAGAGGAAGGGTTACTCTTGGACTTAAGATGAAGATTAGTAACTGCAGTAATATCAAAGAGCTATAGAATATCTGAGCTTCTAAATCAGGTCTGAGATAGACCTGATGGGTATGTGGCACCCGAGAACTGCTTTGATTCCTTGTGAGGGGAGCCAACTTGCTGAATCCTTACATATGCTGGGGAAAAATGAGAACAGGGGAGAGGAAGCAAATTTAGAGTATAATTTTAATTGGTTGAGTGAATTCATTCTTGACTATTGAAAGCTTCTGATCTTTATAATTTTTTTTAGTGCTACTCTTTTGGGTAGAGGTATGGGATAATGAATGCTTCAGGATTATGTGAACTGAGCAGTATTGAAAATGTGCATTTCCCTTAAACCAAGGATCTTACTTTAATCCACTAGATGGAGCACATGCTTTGAATATATTTCATGATGAGAAGTTGGAAGAAAAGATCTGGTCTTCACATCATAGCTATATTGCAGGCCCCCCTGAAGTTGATCAGGCATTTTGAGCTGTGTTTTTTTTCCCCCTCTATAAATTTTTCTTTTACTTACTACTTCTGTGTGTAAGGAATATGTGAGGTTCTTTGGGAGCCTGACAGAGAAGCATCATGGTAGAAGTAGAAAGAGTTTGAAACCTGCAAGTCTGGGGAGGAGCAATGTAGCTGTTCTAGTTGAGACAGTCAACACTCTGTTTGATCATGTCACCTTTAAACATCTTTGAGTCTCAGCATCCTTACTTGGAACTAGTCAATATGTAAGATGTACCTCAGACATGTTAAGTATATTGGGCCTTCCTGACCATCCCTTCAGCTCACCCATGTAACCAAAGATGCCCTGGCTGCCTTTTTGTCTTACTGAAATTGCACACACTGGGGCAGCACATTCCTTTCCTCCCAGACAGCCCATTCCATTTTAGGGCAACACTGGTGATTAGAGAAGTTTTACATATTGATCTTTCTAGAATAGCCTCGATCTTGTATATCTAATCTGTCTTCCATATTCAGGTTTTCTGTTTTAGAGCTCAGAGGGAGCACTTGTCTTTACCTTCTCTACTACTGGGCCTGGCTAAATGAAATGATCTCTAAGAAATAAAAATTATTATCAAGATCTTTCTCAGTTTTTAGTTCACACCTGATGGCTGAGAAAGGAGCCGTTTATATTTAAATGTGTTATCTGTGCTCAGCTATGTTAAAACATCATATGTCTTAAGACTTTTAGATTTCATAGCAAGGAACTATTCTTTAACAATTGTCGATATATTTGTTCCTAAAAGGCAATGCTATCTTAGACCACTGGAATCTGCTATTAATGTTTAATGAAGTGAAATTAAAACTTTCATTTTTAGGCAGCTTTGAACTTTCTATGGAAATGGGTAATTTCACCATTTATAATTTCTGTTCATAATTTTTCATTAAATAGACATCTGCTAATAAAGATTTCCACATAGGTTGACATTCTTATTGATTGCCAAGTACAAAAGAATCTGATATTTGGAAGTGGATTCTTCAGAATTTCTTTAAAATTAAGCAGATTTGGTATCTCCAATGAAAAAGCAACAAAACAACAAGCCCACTTTAATTCATAGCATATAAATCAATACATTTCTAGTACCTTCCTTCTTGTTGATGGAAAGGACCTGGCCTTAGTCTTTTCTTTCCCAAGTAGAGGGGTCTTAGGGTTTCATATATTTGAATGGATTTTGGAATCAGTTTTAACATTAGTATATAACCTCTACTGAATCTTCATTGGCACTGAGGTAACATTACATATATTAATGTATAGCCATTTTCCCATGCATTGGGTGAAAAATAAAAACTGAGAAACTTTCTTGGACTGAGGCTGCTTAGTGTCAGCATGAACTTTGATCTTCCTAGTGACTTTCAGTCAGTGACTTACATTGGGGACTCTGACACATTAAAAGAAGAAATTTTTTCTTCATGATTTTTTTCCAGAAAATATTGAATTATCAAGATATTTCTTTGTTCATCTAAGAGGTGCAATCCAGCTGTTGGTTATTATGAAATTAAGAAACATGTCTTCTCAGAGCGGCATTGAGTTTGTTCATTTGTGGATCTTGGAAGATTCTAATCTCTTCCTCCTATCACAGATGTGTCCTAAGCATGTAACTGTAATATCAGTCCCTGAACTCCCTGTGGTTCTCATCAAGAACAGTAAAAATGATTCCTCACCTTTTGTGGAAGTGAGGAATTTTCATTCTAAGTAGAAATTGAGGGAGCCTTCAAACAGAGGCTTTACCTGGCTTTACATGAATCAAGAGGTCTGGGATAATACTAATGACATCTGGCTACTTACTGAGGATCTTCTCTGATGCTGTTTGACTTTGGGGAGTGTACCTCCCCTTTCAGTTGATGAAAAGGACATAGCCCTGGCCTTAGGTTTCCCAAATAGAGGACCAGCTCTGTTTTAATGAACTAAGCTAACCTAAATCATCGTTATCGTTAATGACATTTGTGACATGCTGGAAAGAGTAGGGACTTAGGAATGAGGCAAACCTGGCTCATATCCCATGTACTAGCTCTGTGACTTTGGTAAGTTAATTTCTCTGAACCTTGGTTTATCATGTGTAATGAGATTAAATAGGTGACCTATGTCTCATGGCCTAATTATTAGTTCCTGGATAACATTTAAAGAGATCTCTTTTAAATTCAGCTTGTATTTACTGTACCTTGGGCAGAATGTTACAAATTTGGGTTTTATTGCAGAAAATCATTTTATACCATAAAAGCAATAAATATGATTAAAAATTATAAAAAATTATAACAAATACCTGCTTTTAAAAACATTAATTATGAAAACAAGATATTTTTATAAAATTCATGTTATCAGTATATTCCTTTTTGAGATATTTTACATGGATTTTGGGGGAAGTCTTAAAATATGAACATAAAATATGAACATAAAATATGAACATAAAATATGAACTTTGGCCTAAAGAATAGTTCTTTTCTCTGTAGCCAGCATTGACATTTTTCATTATCCCGGAGACAACAAGTGAGTTGAAAATCTGAACCATTCATTTAAAAAAATGTACTTACTTATCTGAATGGTTTGTTTAGTGGAGAGAATGTATCCATCTTTAGAGATCCCTTGCCTTTACATTGTAATGATATCTCAGTTCCAGTTATTTTTCAAGGTCAAGCACAATTTCAGTGATATATATGATGTATTTAGTTGTATAGTATTTGATGCCTAGGGACAGTCAGTCTTTGGTGTTTTGTAATGAGGCATTATTAATCTGTCTTGTCAATGTCACTGTCATTGGTAAAAGGCATTCCTATGGGGCCAAAAAGCCTGTCCCCTCACACAAGAGAATTGTCTGAACTTTAAAACAGCATCTACCTTTTGAATGACATCAGCTAGATCTGAATGCTGGTGCCATCTTGTTTGTTTAGTTTTGAGGCAACCAAACCAGTTTCACTCAAGCTGAGCATTTTTTCTTAAGACCTATTCTTAAGCACTTGAAAGATATTTCATTTGCTAAAATTGTTTAGTTCTTAGGCATGCTATATTTTTCATATGCAATTATATGTATGTCTAGGCACAAATATTTCATTTTACTTACAAGTGCATTGTGGTTCTTACCATGATTTATTTCATTTGCCTGTGACACCAGATTTTCTTCAAAGTGTTTTTCCTATTATTTTTTTGGGCCTGGATTTATTTATTTATTAAAATATGTTCTATTGATTATGCTATTACAGTTGTTCCATATTCCCCCCCTTTATTCTCCTCTGTCCTGCATCCTCCCTCCAACCCACATTCCCCACCCACCCCCACCCCTTAGTTCATGTCCGTAGGTCATACACATAAGTTCTTTGGCTTCTCCATTTCCTATACTATTCTTAACTTCCCCCTGTCTGTATTGTACCTGCCATTTATGCTTCTTATTCCCTGTACCTTTTCCTGCATTCTCCCCTTGCTGATAACCTTCCATGTGATCTCCATTTCTGTGATTCTGTTCCTGTTCTAGTTTGCTTAGTTTGTTTTTATTTTTAGGTTCAGTTGATAGTTGTGCGTTTGTTGTCACTTCACTGTTCATAGTTTTGATCATCTTTTTTTTTCTTAGATAAGTCCTTTTAACATTTCATATAATAACAGTTTGGTGATCATGAACTCCTTTAACTTGACCTTATCTGGGAAGCACTTTATCTGCCCTTCCATTCTAAATGATAGCTTTGCTGGATACAGTCATGTTGGATATAGGTCCTTGCCTTTCATGCCTGTGAATACTTCTTTCCAGCCCCTTCTTGCCTGCAGGTTTCCTTTTGAGAAATTAGCTGAGAGTCTTATTTGAACTCCTTTGTAGGTAACTGTCTCCTTTGTCTCGCTGCTTTGAAGATTTTATCCTTATCTTTAATCTTGGGTAATGTAATAATGATGTGTCTTGGCGTGTGCTTCCTTGGGTCCAATTTCTTTGGGATTGTTTGGGTTTCCTGGACTTCCTGGAAGTCTGTTTCCTTCCCCAGATTGGGGAAGTTCTTCATTATGTTTTCAAATAAGTTTTCCATTTCTTGCTCTTCCTCTTCTCCTTCTTGCACCCCTATGGATTCAGAGTTGGAAACATTTAAAGTTGTGCTGGATGTTCCTAAACCTCTCCTCATTTTTTTGAATTTCTGTTTCTTTATTCTGTTCTGGTTGAATGTTTATTTCTTCCTTATGCTCCAAATTGTTGATTTGAGTTCTGGTTTCCTTCCCTTCACTGTTGGTTCCCTATACATTTCTCTTCATTTCACTTTGCATGGCCTTCACTTTTTCCTCCGTTTTTCGACCATACTCAACTGCTTCTGTGAGCATTCTGATTACCAGTGTTTTGAACTGTGCATCTGATAGATAGGCTATCTCTTCATTGCTTAGTTCTATTTTTGGAGCTTTGATCTGTTCTTTATTAGGGCCATATATATATTTTTTTGTCTTGGTGCGCCTCTTATATAGTAAGGGGTGGAGCCTTAGGCATTTATCAGGGTGGGGCAACCCATGTCACTGTGTGGTTGCACTTCATGTGGGGGAGGGGTCCGAAGGGGAACAATTCCCCCTGCTCAGTTCTTGGGTGCTTTCCATCATTTTCTCTGCTACACACAAACAAATTGGGACCTTCTGGTGCTGATTCCCAGGCGGGTTGGTTTGTGTATGTTCTAGGCCCGTGTGAGTGTCTCCAACAAAGTCTCTTGTGAGACCAGGAGTTTCTCCTGCCATGCACCCCCCACAGGTTTTTACAGCCAGCGGTTTTGAGACTTCCTTTCCCAAGCTGGAACCCTGGGTTGCATGGTCTGTCTCACTCCCCAGTTTTTCTTGCTGGTTATCTACATGCAGATGTGGGACTGCTCACTCTATCAGCCACTTTCTTCCCATTTCCAGTCTTCCAGCTGCTGCCTTGCTGGTAGTCCTCTCACCCTGGCTGCCCATCTCTGCCCCTCCTACCAGTCTGAATGGATGTTTCTTTCTTAACTCCTTGGTTGTCAGACTTTCATACAGTTCAATATTCTGGCAGTTCTGGTTATTTAGTTTTTTAAATTTGTTGTTGTCTTCTTTTGGTTGTGTAAGGAGGCAGAGTATATCTACCTACACTTCCATCTTGGCCAGAAGTCCTGTTTTTCCTATTCTTTTGTTTCACAGTTTCATCAAGGTATAATTTACATTATCATAAAAGTCACTCTAAAATTTAAATGTATAATTCAGTGAGTTTTCATAAATTTGCAGACTTGTGCAATCATCACTGTGATCTAATTTTAGAACATTTCAGTCATCTCCAAAATAATTGTTCCTTTTTGCATTTACTCTTAGTTCCCACATGTAACCACTCATTTACTTTCTGTATCTATAGATTTTTCTCTTTTGAATATTTTGTTTAAATGGAGTAAGTCAATGCGTGGCTTTGTGTCTATCTCCTTTCACTTAGTTAAGTATTTTTAAGGTTCATTAATGCTATAGCATGTATCAGTACTTGATCCTTTTTATTGCCAAATAACATTCCATTCCATTGTCTAGGATAAAGCACATTCTGTTTATCTTTTCACCAGTTGATGGACTTTTCATTCATTTTTTGGTTATCATAAATAATGTTGCCATGAATATTTTTATACAAGTCTCAGTGTGAACATGTGCTTCTATTTTTCTTTTATTTCTTGGTTTTTAATCCTCTCCCAAGGACATTCTGCTCATTGCTTTTAGAGAAAGAGAGGGAGAGAGAGGGAGTAATATTGATATGAGAGAGAAACATTGATTGGTTGCCTTCTTGTATGTGTGCTGATCAGGAATTGAAGCCACAGCCTAGGTTTGTGCCCTGACTAGGAATCAAACCTATGACCTTTTGGTCTACAGATGACATTCCAACCAACTGAGTCACACTGCTAGGGCTGTGCTTTTATTATTTTTGGGTGGGTACTAAGAAGTGGAATTGCTAGATTATATAGTAACTTTGTTTAACATTTTTAGGCACTGTTAAATTGTTTACCAAAGGAGCTCTGCCAGCAATGTATAAGGGTTCCAGCTACTCCACATCCTTGTGAACACTCATCATAACGGCCAGTCTTAAAATTTTAGCCATCCTATTAGGTGTGTAGTGGATGTCATTGTAGTTTTAATTTGCATTTCCCTAATCATGCTGAACATCTTTTTATGTGCTTATTCACCATTCTTATTCTTTTGTGATCCTAGTCTTTTAAAATTGTTTAGAACCTAGTATAGTATAGAAGTCAAGAGTCCAGCCAGGAAACAGAAATCATGCTGGTTATATTTTAACAGTTTAACAAACGTTGTTCTTAGGGCCCTGGCTACTGTGGCTTAGTGGATTGAGTGACAGGCCTGTGAACTGAAAGCTTGCCGGTTGGATTCCTGGTTCAGGGCACATGCCTGGGCTGCAGGCTGGGTCCCAGTTAGGGGCGTGCCAGAGTTAACGGATATTTCTCACACATCGATGTTTCTCTCTTTCTCTTTTCGCCTCACCTTTCCTTGTCTAAAAATAAATAAATAAAGTCTTAAAAAAAGAATTGTTATTAGGTATGAAGTTAACTAGGGAACTGAAAAGTTAAAAAGAGGACATTAACATGTTGTAGTAGTGGCTGCAGGAAGCAGCCATCAGCTCTGGATCTGGGGGATTGAAGGATAAAATTGTGTTATTGAATCTTAGAAGCTTAGAGGAGGGGCCCTGTAGAGCTGAAACCCAGACCTCTGAGGAGTGGTGCTGGGTGCCTGGTGATGGTATTTGTGAGGAGATGCAGTGAGAATGTTTCTGTAAGTGCTGGAAAAGCTGCAAACCCAATTCAGCTGCTGCACAGGAAGGAACTGCTACTGCCAGGGTGAAGAAGTGTTGCTGGGTAAAATAAGGGACCAAAGCAAGAGGGAAGCAGGCACCAAAGAGCAAGCTCCTTCTCCTGCCCCAGGTTTGCAGTGTCCCTTTGGTGCCCTTGGTGGCAAGCCTAACAGGGAGCCAACTGGTAACACAGTGTGGTTTTCAGAGTGCCAGACATATCTAGCATCACAGAACTGAGTGTGGAAGAGTGGGGTTGGAGCTGGGAGACAATAACTTAATAACTGGCATAGCCCACCCCTTTGACTACTCAGCATGCAGATCTACCCTTCCACATGTATTTGAACTTACATACAACAAAAATTTCTGTGTTTCAACCTAACAGAAGACAGATACTCCTCATGCAAATGAAGATTCTCACTAGCTCCCCAAAACAAGGAGTCACAGTCTCATTAGTCATTGTATCCATCTTGAAAGAGACACACATTATTCATCTCTGGGCTTTGTTAATTAGTCCTTAAATTTAGTTGCAGTCTTGTATGGATATGTGCTACCCAAAGTCCAAATTGCAGAATTAAATTTCAACAACAGTGTTTGTATGAAGTGTTACAAGAAGGAGGAGGAGAGAAGAAATTGGTACACACACACACACACACACACACACACTCACAAACCCCACCCACCCAAGCAGGAAAGCAGGAAGGAAATATGCTGCAGTGCTCAATTCTCTAACTGGTCACTTGGCAGTTGATGTTTATATCTTTATTCTTCTATTACTCATAACATATTTCCTTTACTCCCAGGCAGGACCTCAACTGATAAGAGTAATTCACTGGAAGGTCTGATTTTTCAGTGATCCTGCCTTTCTATGGAATGCTGTGGTTTTCCATGAACTTTTACTGTTTGAGATAGAAGCATTAATTGATATCCAGAAGAATCCACCCTGTGTTCTAGTTGTAGTCCTTCCTGACCCATTTGGGGACAGCAAACCTGTTTCCTCTTACTTCAGCTGGTAGAGTGTCCTCCTCATTTGTCTCTTGGTTCAGTGTTTGAGGAACTGAAAATGGCGTGGTGGCAGTCTTACCTTCTCATTCACTGTACAGTGTTGTCTCTCTTTAATGGGAGCTTTCTTCCCTTTAAAACCAGCAAGGACAGGAAGTGAAAGTTCTTTGAATGTGTTATTGGGGTAATAATGAGAGGAGCTACTCCTCTTTTACCCCTTGATTTCTTGATCAGTGTGCTCTGACTTTGGAAGAAAGACAGCTGATTCAAAGCAGTACAGCTACTGTATGGGACAGAACTCCGTCCTTTCAGAATGTTGTCTTACAACTATTGTCTTTAGTAGGTCATTCCATTCTTCTGTTGGGCCAGCTGCTTGTAGGTAATGAGGTGTGGTGAGACTAGTGAATTCCAGGTGCTGACAGACTACTTAGTAACTGGCTCGTGTATTGTTTCTTACACTGTAGTCCATGAACTACAGGGGTCCTGGAAAGAGTTCAGTGGTCTGTAAAGTTCTGTTTCTCTTTCCCTTCTTTCCTTTCAGTGAGAGGCTGGAAGAGAAAATAAAATAGGACAAATAAAATTGAAACTTGTTGTAAGGGTACATATTTTTGGGGAAAATATTCTCCAGATTTATTGCATCATGATTTAAAAATAATTTCTTCATAAATTTGTGGTGACAGTACTTTGAAAACTACTGGTCTAAGGAGATATTTGAATTTGTGGGTTACTTATCTCAAATCCCCCAAGCCTTCTCAGTCCCACTCCCCTGAGTTAGTGCCGGTCGTAATCCTTTAGTGGGCCCACACGCATGGATGGGTTTCTGTGGAAATCTTGTATACTTGAAACAAGGTCAAAGAAGGGGAAATATGAAATCTACAAACTTAACTTGTAGATTTGTTTGAGGATTAAATGAGACCGTGTGACTGAATTCTTTGCTCAGTGTCTGGCATGTAGCAGTTATTAGGTCCATGTAACACACATTGTTAAAGATGTGCTCAGTACTATTTGAGTATTTTTTTTTTAAACTTTACAATAAAATTTAAATTTAAAGTGTATATCTCCTAGAGTGACCTAAATAGAGCCAATTCTGTGATTTGAATAAAATTTCAGATCCCATGTTAATAATTCTTTCCACCCTCCTCTGACTTTTTCTCCAGATAGTTTTTTTTTCCTTGATTCTTGGGAGCCTTGTGGTTAAAGCAGAGATGGAAATTTTATGGGAAAAGATCTGAAAAATAAATTTCTTAGAATAAATTGGGATAGATGACTTAGCTCTCAGGCCCAGATCTTGCCTTAAAAAATGAATGAGCCAAAATTATTGACCAGAGAAAAGGTTTCCCTTAAGTGCTCTGTAAGTTTAAAGCAGAATAACTGGTCCTTTTTGAAGAAATCATCTAACATTCTCTTCTGTGCTCTCTTTCATATATACAGCGCCAGGAATGCTTTTGGGAATTCACCGTTTCAGACGTAGTGATAATATTATGGAGAGAGAGTTCTCTTGAGAATAGACAATGTACCTTCAGGAGAAATTCAGCTTTTTATAGCTGTACCCCTGATATGTCCTATCTTTTAAAAACAGCATTATCAAGATATGATTCACATATTATGTAATTTACCTATTTAAAGTGTCCAGTCCACTGGTTTTCAGTATTTCACAGTTGTGCATTGATTACTATAATCAATTTTAGAATAATATTACCTGCAAAATAACTCTGTACTCCTTAGCTAGCACCGCCCAATTTTACCCTACTTACCCCTCTAGCCATAGGCAGCCACTAATGCATTTTGGGTTTGTGAAGATTTGCCTAGTCTGGACATTTTATACCAACAAAAGCATACAATATATGGTCATTTGTAGCTGGCTTCTTTCATTTAACATGCTTTCAAGGTCTGTCCATGTTGTAGCATGTACCAGTACTTCATTTTATTTTATTGCTGAATAACATTCCATTGTGTGGATATACTACATTTTGCTTATTCATCAGTTAATAGACATTTGTGCTGTTTTTACTTTTTGACCATTATGAATAGTAATCTTAAGAACATTCACATACAAATTTTTGTGTAGATAAAAATTGCAACTCTCTTGGGTATATAGACACCTGGGAGTGGAATTGCTGGATCATATAGTAACTATGTTTAATCATCTGGGGAACATCAGTAAGACTGTTCTTCAAACAGCTGTCCTATTTTACACACACCAAGAGCTGCACTACCACGTACTGTCTCTTTTTTTTATCTTAGCCATCCTAGTAGTTGTGAAGTACTATCTCATGGTTTTGATTTGAATTTCTCCAGTGATTTTTCTTTTACTTGTTGGCCATTTGCATATCTTCTTCGGGTCCTGTCTGTTTTTAGTTGGCATGGAGGGGTGGCAGCATCTGTAATCTCTTCAATTCTTTTTTTTTAATATATTTTATTGATTATGCCATTACAGTTGTCCCCCCCTTCATTCCCCTCCACCTTGCACACCCCCTCCCACCCACACTCCCCCCTTTAGTTCATGTCCATGTGCCATAAGTTCTTTAGCTTCTACATTTCCCACACTACTCTTGCCCTCTCCCTGTCTATTTTCTCCCCACCGTCTATGTTGCTTATTCTCTGTACCTTCTCCCTGCCCTCCTCCTCCCACTCCCCTGTTGCTGAACTTCCACGCGATCTCCATTTCTGTGACTCTGCTCCTGTTTTAGGTTTCGACTTAGTCTGCTATTGTTTTAGGTGTGGATGTTAATAACTGTGAGTTTGCTGTCCTTTTACTGTTCATATTTTTTATCTTCTTTTTCTTAGATAAGTTCCTTTAACATTTCATACAATAAGGGCTTGGTGATGATGAACTCCTTGAACTTAAAGTTATCTGAGAAGCGCTTTATCTGCCCTTCCATTAAATGAAAGCTTTGCTGGATAGAGCAGTCTTGGGTGTAGGTCCTTGCGTTTCATGACTTGGGATACTTCTTTTCCAGCCCCTTCTTGCCTGTAAGGTATCTTTTGAGAAATCAGCTGACAGTCTGATGGGAACTCCTTTGTAGGTAACTGTCACCTTATCTCTTGCTGCTTCTAGAATTCTCTCCTTCATTTTAATCTTGGGTAACGTAATTACGATGTGCCTTGTTGTGTTGCTCCTTGGGTCCAACTTCTTTGGGACTCTCTGAGCTTCCTGGACTTCCTGGAAGTCTATTTCCTTTGCCAGATTGGGGAAGTTCTCCTTTACTATTCGTTCAAATAAGTTTTCCACTTGTTGCTCTTCCTCTTCCACTTCTGGTACCCCTATAATTGGGATGTTGGAACATTTAAAGATGTCCTGGAGGTTCCTAAGCCTCTCCTGATTTTTTTGAATTCTTGTTTCTTCCTTCTTTTCTGTTTGG